>JABUQX010061245.1:0-2500 GCA_015478945.1 Trachelipus rathkii
GAGGAGGAAAAATATTTATAGGCTGAACAAAAAAATTTGAATAGTATAAATTTTGAGGCCTTCATGTATTACGCAGTATTTTTCGCAACATTTTAATTTGAAATTATTTATAAATTTAACTTTAATATGTGATATTTAGAACTCAAAAAAAAAAATCATATTTTCAGACTTATTTTTTAGGAAATTCAAAAAAAAAATTTCTAAGATTTATATCTTAGTTCATCAACAATTTATCATTATCTGCTCCAAAAATTTGAAAATAAAAGATACTAAGGTATGTATTTTTTATAATGATTCTATAATTTAGATTAGCAGATTCTTTAAAAATAAAGTTTGAAGTGGGAAAATGATTAGACAATACAAATGTATTTTAATTATAAAATTTCTTAAGTATGACCTTCTTAAAGGTACATTTTATTTTTGAAAGGTTTAAATGTGAGATAATACATGTTAAAGTTAGTGAACCCTTTTCCCTCCAAAAAAATTTTTGTGGACATAACGTTGTGTCAAATTAGAATAGAATTTGTAAAATTCTTTAGCATGACGCTCGCGTAAAGGTACATTTTTATCTTGAAAGTCATACTTTGAAGATTTAAATGTGCGTAATACATTTATAAGTTATTGAACCCTTTTCCCAATGTATGTGAACCCTTTACCCCCAAAAAAATTCCTGCACCTATTCTTATAAAAGGTCAAAATAACTATATTTGCAATGCAAGTTTCTTTTTCATATTTTCGTATAGTATTGGTATGTGAAATAATGTTTTATTTTATGCATTTTATTTTTTGTTTGAAGAAATAAAAAATGGAATTTTGGCAACTTACTATTTCTTGGAAAACCCTAAAAAATGAACCGTTTTACGGTATATATTAAAAATCTCTGAATTTACTAGTGTGCCTTTCTTATTTTTTTTTATATAAAGTGACTATATACATATACTGTAATTTTTTTTCCCCCCAAATCTCCCAATTTAACCCGGGTTTAACCATAAAAAAAACAGACCTGGTGGGTTGTTGGGAAGCTCCTTGGAGAGGTATCCAGTGCAAGCCTGCCTAGTTTCTAGGTAACAACTACTGAACTATTGGTAGCTAACTTGCTAGCTTCCCAGAGCCTCCGGTTATGATGGGGGCAATGTTCAAAATTTAAATAATAAGGTATAAATTTAAATATATTACTTAATTCTTTACTTAAGATAGTCCTGCTTGCCACTTTTTTTTTTTACTATCAATACTGTAAAAACAATAGCATTACATCACGTCTTTACAAGTTTCACGCAATTAACGGCATGACATTCATTCAGCAAGTGGATATTGAATAATGTCTGTTACCAAATTATATGTTTAATTTGCAAATTTTATACCTATTTATTAATTTATTTGCAAAATAATACTGAAATGACATTACAAAAATTTTACATTCATTTTTTCCTCAAAAATAGAAAATTTAAAAAAGCCCAATAAAACCACTGGGCTGTTTTTTTTTTTGGTCCAACCCTGGTTTATGGAGGGTATAATTTCAAGAGATTGGAGGAGAAGAGTAAAATATAAGGGGTAAGGGGGACAAGGGTGACTGTAGGGATTATAGGAATAGTTTATTGAGGTTGTAGGGAGCAATATGCTGGTATTTTGGTCGAAAGAGTGCATAGAGTGAATGAAGGTCTGATTGGCAAAGAACAAGGTGAGTTTAGAGGCGGTAGAGGATGTGTGGATCAAATCTTCACATTGAGACAAATAATTGAGAAAATTTGAAAGAAAAATAAATTATATTTAGGTTTTATGGATTTGCGACAGGCATATGATAGGTTTAATAGGGAAGCTCTATGGCAGGTGTTAGTGATATATGGTGATTGGTGGTATACTTCTGAATGGAATCAAAAGTATGTATGATGATAGTGAAGCGTGTGCAAGAATAAATGGAGTCGAAAGTGATGTTTAATATTAATAGTGGAGGGATACAGGGATGTGTTATGTCTCCTTGGTTATTCAACTTTTATATGGATGGGGTTACGAAAGAATTAGAGGCGAGGATGACAGAGGATGTTGTTAGAATGATGGAGAAATGGAAAAGTATCTGGTAACTAATTATGATGCAGATGATTTGTGTTTGTGTGGCAAATATTTGTTTTTAAGAAAGATTGGCAGAGATAATTTGGCAGGGTGTGTATAGAAGGGGTTTGAAAGTAAACATAGATAAGAGTAAGGTTATGGTTTTGAGTGCGGACAGTCCTCAGTGTGAAGCTATGTTAGATGGTGAGCAGCTGGGACAAGTGTCTGCTTAAATATTTAGGATATATATATTTATGTTTGATGAAAAGGTAACGGATGTGGAGCAATTAAATCCTTGGTGAATGTGAAGGGACTAAGTCTTGAGTGTGCTAGGGTTTTTATGATGATAGATAAGTTGTTACATATGTTAATGTATACTAGTGAGACTATGGTCCGGCGTACGGGGAAGACGTCTAATAGTGCAATCAGTTCAGAATGGATAATCTTAGGGGCG
>JABUQX010061245.1:7500-32500 GCA_015478945.1 Trachelipus rathkii
TCCTACTTAAACTGATAAAAATTTGTTCATAAAAATAAATTTTTAAGTATGTATAAGAGAATAAAACCTAAAGGACTGAAAATAAATTTAAAAATATATATTGTAATAGGCTCTTCCTACTTTAAACAAGAAAAAATCTGATGCCAATTAAAATCTATTTTAAGTAAACATGGCAATGAAAGCTTTCATATTCTGAAAAAATAAAACATTATATAGAATAATTCACAACAATATACTTGAAATGAAATCAAATGAACACAAGCAAATTGAAGGATAAAATTATCTTATAATATATTTGCAAAATTTTTATTATATATATATATATATATATATATATATATATATATATATACTATATATATATATATATTATTATATATATATATATTTATAATTTATAAATGTATAAAAAGTATATATTCTAAATTTGACAAAAAAAAATAACTCCTCATATATACCGGTATATATATATATATATATATATAATATCTTATATATATATATATACTATATATATATATATATATATATACTTATATATATATTATATATATAATATATATATATATATAATATATATATTATATATATACGGTATATATAATATATAATATATTATATATATATACTATATATAATATATATATATATATATATATATATATATATATATATATATATATATATATATATATATATATATATACGGTATATATATATATTTCAAAAGCTTTTGCTTTCAGTATAACCAAATAAAAGTTTAATGATACTATTAAAAAAAAATTAAGTAAAATATGTGAATCAGTATAAAATCAACTACATAAGTCAAAATTATATATAGTGAAACATGATGCACACACACATAAATATTCCCCCTCCCCCTCTACCATTTCCCTTTTCAAGGTAAGCAGTAGCTAAATCATTAATTGGCAACAGTTTTAGTAGACATAACACACACACACACACACAGAGTATCAACACACAATATAGAGAAAAAAATGTAAAAATATATATATATGTATATATATATATAATTATATATAAAAAAAATTTTAATTAAGTTAATTTAAAAACTCCAAATGCTACCTATAATTTTCAAGTATATATATGTTTCAGCAACTATACTGCAAACTAATAATTTAACTATCACCAACAGTTAATTAGTGGTAGAAAAAAGAAGAAATTTTGGTATAATTGAAATTCAAAATCTTTGGCAATCAATGTGTTTATAAGAAATTGTATATATTTGCTTTATTCATCTCTCACTTCTCAAGAATGTAATAAAAATAAACAATTATTCTAAGTTAATGCTTATCGATCATTATTTTACAAAAGGTAAAAGAACAAAAGAACTCTATACAAGGAAATTTTAATATTACTAATTATATCTATAGGCCAACTAATAATTACATATAATTTGATGTCACTGAATAGTTTGGTATTAGTATGAATCAATCAATTATTCTTATTATGTTGTGTATATAAATATATCAACGTGTAACATACATCATACGATATCGGAATGTATCCTTTAAGCTTATGTATATAAGGTGAGGATTAATTGTTTGTCCTTCCTCGTTGATTTGGTCGTGGGCTATATCTGTTATTCATCTATATTTGACTTGCTCGTATGTGATTGTGGTCGAGATTATTTTTATCTCCGTCTGTGTATAATAATCGTTGTTCTTTTATACTTGTATTTGTTTGTCAGTTGTTTTTTAAATTAATTGTGTATAGACCCATTATCTTATTCATTTTAAATTATCATAGTCTATTAGTCTATTAAGAGGTTGTCAGTTTTTCTGTATTTGGTGTAAAAGTGTTTTTTTTGAACTAAGTGTATAGTCAATATGTATAATAAAGTACTTACATTGAGTGATATTATTAATTTCCCACACAAGATAGATGATAATTAATGTGACTAGTTCATTAAGCTAACCACAGCAGGGCTCAGCAATGAGCCCACCCGCAAGGCAGCCAACCTAGAACATTTCCTGCGCTCAGAAAGCGTGCGTCCCGCCGGCGTCCCGCGCGCGTGCGCGAGGCGATATTCCGCGTTCCCGCCCGCCGGTGGCGCGCCGCTCGAGACACAATCAAATTCTACCCGCGTTCCCCACGTTTTTGACCCAACAGCCACGCTGTCGCTTGCGCCGCTAGTGTCGACAATAATATCGCACCAAAATCTCGGCGCGACATAACGATCATTATTATAATTGAAAATATTTTAATAAACTAAAAGAATATTGTATTATAGTTATATATATTTGTCAGCATGTTTTATTATTATATAATATTATTATATATATAATGACTGAAAGTAACTGTAATAAAGACATGTTAAAGTATGATACTTGATACTATAATTAACTGGACTATTTAAAGTATTATATAAACCACTGACCATACTTTAACAAGTTATCTAAAGAAGAGATTTAGAGTAGATTATATGTATGCAGAGTGATGAGTTGAGTAAATAGTGTTCTCTGGGTGAAACGTAGTTCTAATGTGTATGTGGGTATGTGTGAATAAGTGACATAGTGGTTGGTGGTGTATGTGGTAAGTGTCAGTGTCTATGGTATGTACACTGCTTATAAGCTAGAAATCATAATTACATTTATGGGATTATAATAGGTGGTTCTAAAGATGACGCCCATCAAAGATTGCGTCATCAAAATGATGAACTAACTAAAAGCTGAGGTACCAAAGCTAAGTTATTAAAGTTGAGGCATCAAGGCTGAGGCATCAAAAGCTCTGAAGGTGGTCAAAGTTTGAGGCATCAAAGCTGCGGCATCAAAGTTGAGGCATCAACTTTGATGCCTCAAAGTTGAGGCATCATAAGCTGAGGCATCAAAGTTGAGGGATCAAAATATTCAAGTGGGTGGGTGCGTATGTGTAGGTGGTATTGTATTGTGTGTGTGTGTTGTGTAGTGTGTGCATGTGTGTCTATAAATAAAATAATAGGCATGAGTAAATAACACTAAGTAATAATTATTATAAATAAAATAATATGTTTTAATAAAATTATACTCTATATGTGTATAGTGAGTGTGCGTGTGAGTGTGTTGTGTGTGTGTGTGTGGTGTGATAGGTTCTAAATAATACAATAGGGCATGAAGTAAATAACACTTATATGTATATTATAATAAAATTAAAATAAAATGTTAATAAATTTATACTGTGGATATAATGTGCGTGTAGTGTGTTGAGTGTTTAGGTGTGTGTGTGTGTTATATTATGCGGTGTATAAGTTATGTATAGTTGATGTTTACGTCGGTTACGCGGTAATATTACACCTGCGGTGGCACGCGGCGGGCGGGAACGCGGAAATATTATTTGACGCCCTGCGGGCGCAACGCGGCCGGGCGGGAACGCTCGAGTAAATATTGCCGCCTGACGGGCGCACGCGGCGGCGGGGACGCGGCGGGACGCAACCTGCGGGTGCGGGTTGGCTGCCTTTTGCGAGGTGTATGCTCATGCTGAGCCTATGTGGTTAGCTTATGAACTAGTGAATTAATTATTACTATTCTAGTGAAATTAATAATTATTCTCAATGTAAGTATTTATTATAATATGATATACACTTAGTAAAAAATAAAACACTTTTAATACATAATTACAGTAATAACTTGTTGCACGCTTAACAGCTAAAATTATACTGATTATAGATTGATTTAATAATGAGTTATTGGGGTCTAAAGATAAAAAATAAAACCACACCTGCTCAAATACAGTTAAAGAACAAAGGTAATTTTCAAAAGACGATAAAATAATTCTCGACCAATCCAATAGCGAGGTCCATATAGAGATAAAGATTACCCCGACCAATCACAAGTAGGAAACATTCTCCTTTTTAACCTCATAAATTAGTCTACAACAGTAGTTTCAGTTTTGAAATAATATTTATAAAATCCAATAATAATACAATGATTCTTGTCTATACCTGAATTACCTTTTGACCTGGTATTAGGATTATATTAGCCCGTCTACAAAAAGGCTTATCCTAAATTTGGCCTAAATTTAGGCTAACGTAGTTATTGCCCACATTTTTACAGAAAAAGGTCAGTGAGGTCAGCTTGAAATATATTTTGACCTGGAATTAAGGCTTAATCGCCCGGATACAAAAAGATTAGGTATATCCTATACAATTTGTCAGAGAGGGATCGTTTCGTATCTGTAGGAGTCGCGGCGTTTGTTAGTGTTTTCTTCGTGATGGATTGTCAATATGTACATAGAATAATTATGAATAATACTAATATATATATAATTAGTTAATTAATAATAAGAAAATCGATTATTTAAAAACCTTTGAAAATTTAGTTAAGCATCGAGTGAATAAGTATAGAATGTAAGTGAATTAATTGTTATTTTAATAATAAGCTTAGAATGATTTTAATAGAATACATGTTATGTTTAACTATGTTTATCTATTTTGTTATTTTTTAACTTATATATATATATATATTTACTTACCTTAAAGCAATAGAACAAAACGTGGCATAGCTCGGTGTAGAGAGATGCTAGTGCTAGGGGATGACCTTACTGATTTACTGATTTATTGCTTAAGGTACGTAAAATACTGTTTTTTTAAATAAATATTTATCATAAAATTCAATAGAAAAATAAATGTTATTTTAAAACTTGATAGTTTAAAATTTATAAACAAAAAGTATCTACAGTTAATAATAAATTCCTTTATTCAAAGATAATGAATTTTCACCTTTTGAAGTATTAGGAAACTTTGAAATAGATTTTAATTAATTGAATGAGTATATAAATGTACATGTTTAATTAATCTTAAAAGTTTTAATATAATTTAATATATTTAGTATTAATAATTAATATATAGTATACCTAAGTGTGTGTGTGCGTGTGTGGTGTGTGTGTGTGTAGTGTGTGTATGTGTGTGTGAGTGTAAGTAATCTGTGTGTGTAAGTAAATCTGTGTGTGTGTGTTAAGTAAATCTGTGTGTGAGTGTAAGTAAATGCTGTGTGAGTGAGTAAATCTGTGTGTGTGTAAGTTAATCTGTGTGTATGAAGTGTAAGTAAATCTGTTACTATCATGTTGAGAGTAGTATAGTAAATCTGTGTGTGAGTGTAAGTGTTATAGTTAAATGAAAGTGTCATAGTGAATGTGTGGGTATGAAGTATCATAAGTGCAGTGTGTGTATATAAGTATTTTACTGATAAGTGTGTGAGTTGTGTGTGTGTTTGTGTGTGGATGTTATGTGTGACCGCATTGTATAAGTGTATATATAATTTATGATAAGATGTCTATGGGTAAATGTAAGTGTCGTAGTGAATGTGTGTATAAAGTGTCATGGTGAATGGTGTGTATAAGTGTAAGTGTGTGCGTGTGTGTGTGTGTGGTGTGTTGTGTGTGTGTGTTGTAGTGCTGTATTATCGAATAATCATTGCTGTTTTTCTAAATAATATCAATAGTCTTGAAGTAAATAACACTAGAGTATGAATAATAAAATAAAAATAAAATAAAAATAATAAAAATAATATAATATAAATGTATAAAAAATAATAAAATAAATGAAAAAAGTATTAAACCAAAATAAAACATGAATGTTAATAAATATATGATTAAAGCAGTAAAACATATGGTTAGTTAAAGCAGTAAAGCAGGAGTTAAAGCGTAAAGCAGAGAGTTCAAAGCAAGCAAAGCAGAAGTTAAAGCAGGTAAAGCAGTGAGTTTAAAACAGTAAAACATGGGAAGTTTCATTGTCGTAAATCATGAGTAAATCCGCACATCACTACAACCGATGAAAGTATCTAATCCCACCCCCTTGGTGTTAGGTAACACTCTATTTGATTTCTGATTTACTTACTCTTAGAGAGGTAGTGGCGATGCCGCTACCATGCGAGTGACCGGTGCATTAGTAGTCGAAATATTATGAGTGTGCGAGTGCGAGTTAGAAGAATAAAAACATTATATCAGAGTGAGCAGCGTGTAAACATGGATGTTGCAGAAGTAGCTGTACACCTGCCAGTGTGACAGGTGCGAAAATACGATTATTCACATTGATACCAATGCACAATGACATGGCATTACGTTATAGGTGTTAGGTAACACGTCTATTGATTTACTGATTTTACTGCTTTAAGGTATGTAATGCACTAGTGAGACGTGTGCGAAATATGTGAGTTAAAGAGTTAAAAACATATAATAGTTAAAGCTAGTCACGAGAGGCAACATGAGTTAAAGCACATAGAAGCAAATATGAATTGTTAAAGTGGTGAGCAGGTAGGTGCCGGGTGCGGTGCACGAGCTAGATGACGGGCAGCATTTTACTGCATTACGCCACCCGGGCACTCCCTAGGTGTTAGGTAACACGTCTATTGATTTACTCTAAGATCTAAATTTTCTATAAAAAAATACAAAAAACATTAAAGAGAAATTTTTACTGTTTAGGTATGTATGAAAGTTGAAGTTGAATAATATAAGTATATTTTCTAGATAAAAATCTTCGTAAGTTGTAAGTAAAATAAGTGTTTATATTATCGGCACTCTTGGTTTTTTTCTTCTTACTACAATTTGTTTTAAAATTTTTATAAATTAAAAAGTATTAAGTAAATAGTATTAAGTAAAAATATGTTAATGAATATATGTGTTAAATAATAGGTCTGTATGAGTTACAGTTTTAGGTTCGCGAAACTGTTTTTAATAAAAATAATTAAAATAGAAATAAAAATCGAATGACTGAAGAGTAAATATATATTTTTCATTCGCTGGGCGGGACGCACCTGCGGGTTCGGGTTCGTGGGACTTCACGCGGTGAGATCATGCTGCGTCCTGGTTATTCTAGCTTGATAACTAATAGGTGTGCATTGAAGTATTAACTCTGTTCTCTGAGTGTAAGGGTAGCAGATGCAGCATTTAAAAGATGAATTTCTTCAAGATGATCATCAATATAGATGATTCTCAGGAGTGACGGCATAAAGATGACGTCATCAAGACTAACGCTTCAAAGTTTGAGGCATTCAATGTGAGGAACTTTATGATGGAGCATCAAAGTTTATTATAGGGCATATTCAAATATGCGATGGAGAGGCATTTTTATTCTGGGGCTCAAAGTTAAGGCAGTCAAAGTTGAGCTTCAAAGAATATTCGAGTGTGTGAGTGTAAGTGTAGTGATCTGCGTGTGGTGTGAGTGTAAGTGTATATGGTTTAATGTAAGGGTCTATGGAGAGTGTAAGCGCTTATAAGTGTCATAGTATGTATGTGTATGTTAATAAGTACTGATTAGAATAAAAGACTATAACTCATAGTAGGAAGCATCCTAACAAATATTATTAATATAACCAATCGATTGATACCTTATAACCTACGGGTAGACACCCATATTAGGGCCATTCTAGGCTCAGGGGAGGCAAGAAGACTTAGAATAAAATGGCAGCTGCTCAGTTGGCACTATGTGAAACTCACTTGGCACTATGTGGCACTTCACTTGGCCTCATTGCCACTTATATATATATATACAATTTGAGCAACTAATTCATTTAGGCACTCGATTGGCACGTCACTTGGCACTCACCTGGGCACTTACATCTAATACTCATAGACACTAATAGAACACCCCTAGATACTTCTTAGGGTGATTGGGAACCATCAAAGCCATCAGAAAAGCTACAAGGTCAAAAATTGACCCATGGTTTATGGCAAGGTCAAGTCCGAAATATCATGGTAAAACAAGGTTAAGACATCATAAAAGGGCCTAAGTCCTAAAGGGAAGACATAAAAATTAACCGCTGGGCAAAAATTGACATGGAATCTGTCAAGGGTGTGTATGTTTGTGCGCACGCGCACTGTGTGTATAAGTGTAGATGTAAGTGTCTATGGGTAAATGTAAAGTGGTCATAGTGATGTTCTGTATAATATGTGTGTGAGGAGAAAGGGTGTTTTGTATGTGTGTTGATTGTGTAGTGTGTGTGTGTGTGTGTGGTGTGTGTGTGTGTGTGTGTGGTGTAGTGTTGTGTGTGTGTAGTGTTCAAGTTAGGATAGATCAATACATGCGTTCAAGTTAGAACGAATATGTGACGGGTGGGCCAGGAGTGGGTAAAAATTTAGCGTGGGCCAAAATGACCAATGGTAATGGCAAGGTCAAGCCGAAATATCATGGTCAACAAGGTTAAGACAGTAAAATAGGGGCCCCTAAAGGAAGGAAAATAAATTACCGTGGGTCAAAATATTGACTCACCATTGATAAGACAAAAAATTAACTCGAGTGGGATACAAAAATTGACCCATGGTAATCTGTCAAACTTTGGAGCCATAGGGAAAGAAAAAAAAGGTTAAGAACATCAAATAATAGGGCTAAGCCCTTAGAATAAGATCAAAACATCCAGTGGGCAAAAAATGATCCCATGGTCGAAAAATCAGGGGGGCGTAAAAATAATGAGTAGGGGAATACGTAACAACGGTTGCT
The DNA here is from genome assembly GCA_015478945.1 of Trachelipus rathkii. Taxonomy (NCBI): domain Eukaryota; kingdom Metazoa; phylum Arthropoda; class Malacostraca; order Isopoda; family Trachelipodidae; genus Trachelipus; species Trachelipus rathkii. Next base: position 15,932 of record JABUQX010061245.1, read on the forward strand.
TACGCACGTTGGCGCAACCTTTCTTCGAAGGGTGCAAAAATTAGCGGTTTCTCAAAATTTGGGTTGCAAATAAATTAGGGGTTCCAAAATTTGGGTTTCAAAAAATTGGGTTTACTTCAAAAAAATTAGGGTTCTCAAAAAAATCGGGTTCTCAAAAAATCCGGTTCTCAAAAAAGGTCAAAAAAATTACCGTGGGCAAAAACTGACCCATGGAAGACCAAAGGGTTGTCGGAAAAAAAGGTAAAGGCCAAAAAGGTAAAAAGGCCAAAAAAGGTCAAAGGTCAGGTAAAAATTTTGGGCTAAAAAAGGTCAAGCCCAAAAAGGTAAAGGTCAAAAGGTCAAAGGCAGGTAAAATGGGCTCAAAAAGGTCAAGGGATAAGGTAAAAAGCTCAGCGTGTGGTCAAAATGACCAACACGTCCAAAATGACTCTCCTACTACTGTGTAGATTCCTAAATTACTGTTAAACTCACTTATAGGAGAGAATACTGTATGTTTTGACCACCCTGCCCACCCGATCAGTATGAGAGAACGCCCACCCTGAGCGTGGTGTACTTGATAATCCCTAAATAGAGGGCCTCAGCATTTGGGGGAAGAAGTAACAGCCTCATGAGAAGTAGTAAGGATAATCAAAAAGACGTGAAAACTACTTTCCTTAGTGGTAGCAGTTGCAGAAACTGCAAAGAATAATTGGAGGTAGTAGGGAGAAAGGTTTTAAGTGATAGAATATCAAGGTTAGGAGACTCAAGGTTCTCGAGACGTGTTACAGGATTGTTTATATAGGCATAACCAGATTTATACTTACAGTCTGTGAATATATAAATTAGTTAATAAAACGTTAAATGTTTGAAGAGACATTAAGTTTATCTGAGAAAATCGCTGGCCAGCTGGGTCTCAGACAGTAATAAAATTGTTTTGGTTTACATGAACTTATGAGAGTAAATAATAAGGTGGTAATTTCACTACAGATTCATGATTAGCAAACCAGGCGACGTCGGTTGCAAGTCACATAGAGAACACCTCCCCCACCGCTCCACCCGCTTAGCGTATTCTTTCACTAAGTCCCAGCCATTCAAAACTGTAACTAACAGGTAACAAACCTATAAACACCAAAAAAGCACAAACCTTAAACAGACAAAATTATATATATATAAAAAAACAATAAGTAAACAAAAGGGACAAAAATAAGTGCTGATAAGTTCACAAGGCGAAAAATAATTAACTCTTTTTTCAGTAAACCTCCAAACCCAAGTTTATGAAATAATAATAATAATCATGATATATAATAATAATAAAATAATAATAATAATAATTATATAATAATAGATAATAATAATAATAATAATAATTTTGATGTTAATATATATAATAATTTCACGATTACATACAAATATTATTACTCTATAATATAAATATAAATTAAATAATATAATAATAATAATATATAATAATAATAATAATAATAATAATAATAATAATAATAATAATAATAATAATAATAATAATAATAATAATAATAATAATAATAATAATAATAATAATAATAATAATAATAATAATAATAATAATAATAATAAGATTAATAAAATAAATATAAATAAAAGTTTAAAATAACAATAATAATAATAAATTTATAATAATAATAATATAATAATAATATAATAATTAATAATAATTAATTAATAATATATAATAATGTAAATGTAATAATAATGATAATAATATATTGATATAATATAATAAATTATAAATAAATAAATAAAAGTTTATTAGGAACCGGTAAAATCGAGTATAAAATGACTAGAAAATAAAGTAGCCTAATGCTAAGAGCCAAATTAAACTAACTAACTAAACTATATATTTTATTAAACCATTATGTTGCTAAACTAACTTTTATTGAACTATCCGTAAAAACAGCTACAAAACAACTGTAGTAAGCTTAAAAAAAGTTAAAAAGAATTAAAAATTAAAAGGAAATAGTTATCTTTATAGTCTATTCAGCTGGTAAGTCTAATTATTTGTACTATATTATTTGAAATTAACAAAAAGGGGAAAAACACAACGAAAACAACTACACTTATTGGGAGATAAAACTAATCGTTAAATAAAACATTTAAATAAACAAACATCAAAGCACACACACACTATATATATTATATATATATATATTATATTATATTAATATATATATATATATATATATATTATATATAATATATATATATATATAGATATATATTATATTTTATATATATATATATATATATATATATATTAATATAATATATATAATATATATATAATATATTATATATTAGTATATATATATATATTATAATTATATATATAATATTATATATATATATTATATATACTATATTAATTAATATATAATATATTATATATATATATATATATATATATGATATATATACAATATATATATATATTATAATATATATATATATAATATATATATATATAAATATATATTATATAATAATATATTATATATATATATATATTATATATATTATTATATATATATATATATTCATATATATGTTATATTTATTATATATATATATATTATTAATCATATATTATATATAATATATACTTTATATAATATATATATATAGTATATCTATTATATATATATATTATACATATATATAGATAATATATATAGTAATTATATATAGTAATATATTATGATATATAATATAAATTTTTAGTATATATTATATATATATATATATAGTATATATTAGTTATTATATATATTACTCTATATATATATATACTATATATATATATATTATATACTATATATATATATTATTATATATATAATATTATAGTTATATATATTAATATATACTTATATATATATTATTATATATATATTGTAATATATATATATATATATATGGCGAATATATATATATATATATATATATATTATATATATATATATATATTATAATATATAGTATATATATATATATATATAATATATATTATACTATATATATAAGTAGTATATATATATATATATATTATATAATATTATATATATATATTAGTATTATATTATATTATAGATAGTTGTTATATAATATTTATAATAATTAATATATAATATAATATTATATATTAATATATATATATATATATATATATATATATTTATATATTATATACTATATATATCATGATATATGTATATATATATATATATATATTATGACCTATATATATATTATATAATATATATATCCTATTCAGATATGAATTAGTAATTTATATGACTAACAGATATTACTATTGTATATATTATAATATCCTGAGGTTAAAATAGAGTTGGAAAGTATAGAAAGGTTTATAAAAAAGTTATTTATTTTGAGCAAGAAAATTAATGATGTATCTATAATGTTATATATTATACTGCCTATAATAGGATCTAGTACGTTTAGTTCTCAGAAACTATTATATATATAAGTATTATATAATAATATAATATATTATATATAGTATATATATATATATATATATATATATATATATAATATAGTTTATGCATATATTATTATATCTATAATATATATAATATATATCTATATATATATATATATACTGGACTGAAATATATTAATAGTTTTAACATATATAGTAATATATATATATATATATGAAGCTATATAAATAATGTTGTATAATATCATAATTAAATAAACAGAGTGATTACATATATTATAAAAGGTAAACTAAATAGTTTTGTCATAAATTACGAATGTTCATTATCATATTAAATGGATTCCCGTATAATAATATTATTATATATAGTACATTATATAGGTACATATATATATATATATAATATATATATACAGCCTTTCTACGATATATGAATATATGTGGTTGCCGTCTACAACTATATGAATACTATAGTATATATAATATACAAGAAATGTAATCCACTAAAGTCCAATAAATTTGATGTAGTAGAGCTAATCCTATAACTAATAAGAGATAATATTATATATATATATGATGCTCAATATTCAATTATTTTGATACATCATTTTTTTAATTCCTTGAATGTTATTTAATATGAGAGTTATGACACTAATAAAATATTACTCTCATTTTATTAAAGAGATAATAAATATATCATATGACAAAATATTACATTTGTCAAATTAAATCAATTGTTTTGAATGGCATTATAAATATTGGAGAATCACAATATTGAAGTGTTTATCGAAACTTTAGATAGTTAAAAGTGAAAGATAGGCCATTATTAATAATCGATCAACTCTTCTCTGCTAATCTCGTCCAGTTTATGAAGATGAAGGCCTTGATAGGAATTGATACAAATAGTTCGCGTGAGTTCTTCTATTTTCTGATAAATAAAATCGTAGATATCCCCCTATAAACAATGAGGAGTGGACTAAGTAGGTAGTATATATTATATATATATAATATATATATATTATATATATAGACATTTGTATTATTAATATCATATCGTATATATAATAATATATAGTATTTAACATATTTAAATAAATATGTGTCCAGTTAGAATTATATACATTATATAATTCAGAGCTACTATTACCTTTAAACTAATCATACATATTATATCATAGAGAGATAATAGTATATATATATATATATATATACGTATCATATTATTATATTATGCACAAAAAGAACATATTTGCGTCTGTTGTTAGCGGTGAACTAATAATCGAGTACATTATACTCGTATTAGGGATGGCCAAAAATAAAGATCTATACGAATTTCGAATATTTTTGGCTCGATATATCGATATTTTTGGAAACGATATTTTCTTAGGCGATATATCGATAGATCGATAATTTTTCAGCGTGAATACACTCTGATAGCAGTGTAGTATCTTTTTCAAAATGTCTTGTGTATTTTTATTATGTTTTTAATATATCCGTCAAAGAGAAAAAAGAGATCGTTAAATCTGCCACCTTCCTCCATGCTGATCGAACACCCCGAAGGGATAAAACTTTTTTTCCCCCCATATTTCGTTCTTCGTTCGTCCCCCAATGTCGTGTATAAAATAAACCGAAGAATGGGGGGTTTAGATTTTTCGTCTTTTCGAGAAAAGGAGGGATCGGCATGGCACATACCAAATAGTCAAATTGTCTTCTGATCGTTCTTGAGTATGAAATTGATTCACCTCATATATATCTATGCATTAAAAACTATTACGAGCTGTGACCAAGTGGATAATGCGACCCAATAAATTTTTGGCTTGATATAATAAGGATTGAGGTTAAAACAATAGCATTTTCTCTTGCTAATTGTTATTATATAACCGTTAGCAATGAAAATACTTACTGTAAAATGCGACGTCAGTCTGTCAAGATGAACGTTTCATTATTAAAACAATGCGTTTTGCTCAAATGAAGAGGAATAGTTTGATTCCGGAGCCTTCAATCAGCTTAGTCTTTTTAGGTGCATTAGATCAGCGGTCTCCAAACTTTTTTGATCGCGTACCCCTAAGACGAAAATAATTATAAGTTGTATCCCTACAGGCCTATAATATAATATATAATATTCCCATGAGTATGAATTATACGTTGTACACCTATAATATAATATAAATAATATAAACGACGAATGAGAGAAACCTCGCAGGTCATCGTGATACGCTATCATGAACTCGTGCAAGTGAATCGTGCAGCCTACTTTTCTTTGGCGTGACCCCCAATATTCACTTTGCGTAACCCTCCGGAAATTCGCGTACGCCACTTTGAGACCACTTGATGGATATGCATTAGATGACTAAGCTTTTGTGGTGTCTTTGTAATACACAACTCATATTATATATACATATCTATATAAAAATAGAAACAAGATAATTTTGTTCTATATATATATATTCTTATAAACTTGGTTAAACTATATATATATATGAGAGAGAGCATGAGTATCTCATATGATCATATATATATAAATAAGTGAACTATCATCTGGGTGGTTAATTAGGATATTCCATTTATCGGTACACATACATTTTGGCCTATCTACTAAAATACGTCAGCCTATATATAATAATTAATATATATTATATTAGAGATATTTTTTATCATATTATATATATACTGTATAGTTCAGTATATATATATAGTAATGATCATTTTTCATTTTAATATACTATCTCAATATAGTATATATATATATATAATAAAGGTGTAACTAACTTGAGTTACATTGAATGAAAGGAAAGGAATAATTGTTTTTATTACAACTATCTGAAATAAATTGTCAGTTATATATAATAATTATAGAGTATATATATATATATATATATATATATATTATATTATATATATATATATAGTATATATATGTATACAGGTGACATTTAACTACTTCAGAAGAAAGCGAAAGAATTGGCTTAGATAATGTGATATATTATAATATATATATATATATATTTTACTATATATCTAATATATATATATATTATATGATAGTATATATAATATTACTATATATATATTAGTGAGGGATATATCACATTATACGGACAGAAGTCTAGTTTATTGACCTTTCGTTGGTGGCAGAATTGATCTATAACGTAAATTTTTAATTTTAAACTTATTATAAATGAATAGGAAATTTCAAAACAGAATGTAAAATCAATAGGGAAATGTATTTTTTAAGTGTAATGTGGTTTTCTCTGGTATTGGGAGATAAGAGGGCATGAAAGGGTTTATTCTTCACTCGGCGGGAGAATATTTTAAGGATTTGTGCCAGACTTTATCAATATTGCTCGTTTCCACGTCTTAACTGAACTCCTATGGTTAGGGTGTGCTTTCATTTGTTCGAATAGGCTTTTTTTTTTAAATGAAAAATGATATATTAGTTTGCGTAGTTTACAACATGAAAGAGTGTTAAATAAATAAAAAGAAAGGTTTGTGGTTGTTTAATAAAGTGCCAATTATGTGTTTAAAGGCAATGAATATTCTCTTAAAAATTTCTGTTGAAGAATTAGTTTATAGTCAAACACAATCCAAAATCATTCTTTTCGACGCCCGCCATTATAAGAACACAAGGGAAAGGTAATTTATATTTTTTTATATTTTTGACCTGTCTTAATGTACTCGTTACACACACAAATAAAATAAATACTAGTATTATGTAGTTTTCCTTTTGAGCAGAGTATCTTATAAAACCAAATATATTTTCTAGTTTAGGCATTTTGTTATATTTACGATTGGTTTATATATAATAGTGTTGATTTGAATAAGTAGAGCAGGGAAATCTAATAGTATGAAATGGAGTGAGAGTTATAATATACAAAATCACACTCTCTCATATTCTAACTTATTATTATATAATAATATATATTATATATATATTATATGGTTATTTGAAATAAGTTGTCCACAATAAAGTATTAGGGAGCTCGAGGCCGACGGGGAACAGAGGGGGGATTTCCAATACCTGATGGGGGAGAAGACAGGCGAAGGTAATCTATCCCCCATTACTGCGACATCACCCAAATACCATATGTAGCGTGAGGAATTTCTGTGAGAAGACCCTCCCCGGAGGCGGGATATAGTCCCTACCACTGTCGTTACCCGAAGGCCAGAGACCTCCGACTCCTGCCATCTTTGCGCTATATCCTTGGGATATTCTTTAGTTCAAAAAAAAACAAAAAAAAATTAAAACTGACTTGGAGTAGTAAAAACTACAGGTCTATAGTTTTTTTGAATATCAATATCCGCTAATGATTAGACCAAGTCTATTTAGGTTCATATAAGATACGCCTGCTACTGACCTTTTTTATGATTGTGGCTAATCGAGTACTGCGTCATTGTCCACAGTTCAATAATAGGTCCATGGTGTAATTATTCATGAGAGCTTTTCTCCATATATTTAGTTTCAACATAAGTAATTCTGATATCTTACTTATATAATAGTCTTAGTGAGTAAATTATTGGGGATCACTTGTACTTAAGTATTTATACTTGACTCATATATTTCCTTTTCTATAACATTTTCTCTCATTATCTGTTTTTTGCTTGCTTTGTATGTGTAATATAATAGTATAGTAGTATACTATGTAGTATAGTATATAATATATCATAATAATATATTATGATATTCAAATGGTAACCTGAGACTTGAGGTTTTACAATTGAACACATAATGAACACGTTGCGATTAAAAATTCAGATTATGTATAAAAGGTATTTTATTTTCATGTGCAAATTTCATGAAATACGTGTTGATATAATTTATTTATTTGATTCGTGAGGTCGAACTTAATGTCTTAATAGGGATAAGGACAATATTCGCGATACAGCTACATCTCAAGAACTAGCCTGCACTTCAATATGATTTATACGAGTTGTTGAGGGATCTGTGGGAGTTGAGTGTTCAGTGTGCGAGTTAGTGCAAAGATGAGTCTAAATTTGGCGAGAAATACTAATACGGACAGGATCTCTCCTGGGAGTTTGTTTCACTCAGTTAGGACCATACCGAATACCGAGCTAGTCCTAATCATCTACTACTGGCGATTTCACCGCAAAGTGTTTTTCGAGCACTTATATCAGATCACTGCAAAATTTAATAACGATTTCTCTATAAATTGCTAATTACTAAAAGTTAGTATTTGGGGGGTACATCCACTACAGCTTTGCTTATATAAAGCAGTACTAACTCTCTTGCGCATCACACTAGAATCAAGGAATATCTTGCTTAAATATTTTTCATTTTAATTAAACTAAAGTTAATAGATCTTCTAAGATCCATACGTTCCAGAGTCGTCAAGTAATCAGTTGTCTACTCATCCAATTAAATTAATTTCGTTGTTGGAATCAATATTTATTTCTTACTTAAATAACAAATCATTTTGAAGATTCCTCTCCAGCTTCATTAATACTTAATAGTTATTTTTCATTTTTAATACGAAAAGAAAGTGATTTTTATGAGATTGTTTAATTGTTTAGTGAAATCGCGATTTTCTTAAATTTACTTTATTCACTTGTCACAAAAAGGTCCAAAACCTAGTTATTTCAAGATCCTAAACATATATAACACTTTGTGCTCGAAACCACAATTCAGTCTTCAACATCTTGAGTTGGCACATCAGAAGTAGTAGAATGATCCTTTGTCTATCCTCCATTTCCACACCGACTTTTTCTTCTAGATACATTACGATAGCTGTCGATATTTATAAATTAAAGGCACTCTTTACTGTCTCATCTGACTAGTAGAGTCTATATATTACCTAAATAGGTAAGTATATCTCACATAAAAGTTTGTTTATAAATATATTTATAATACTATTATATTATTATTTACTTATACCAGTTCTATAATCTTATATATATAATATATTAATTATAGTCATTATTATATTATTACCATACAGTATAGTCAAATATAACTTATTTTGAATATATTAGAGGATTGTTGTTTTTACCTCAACGTGAAGAGCGAGGTAAGATAAGAGATAAATATATATATATATATATATAATCAATTATATATGTGTAAAATATATATATATACGATAAATAGATAATTATATAGTTTAATATTAATATATATATTATTAATATATTATATAATATATATATATATATATATATATAACTATATATTATATAATTTATATATTAATATATATATAGTAATGATATATATAGGTATTATATATATAGGATATATATAAGGTAGTATAGGTTAGTATTAACCATAATACTGTAAAATACCTAACAACTTCTCATTGTTTAAGAATGCAATTAAATCTGTTAACAAACTAATCAATTTTGCCGTTGTAATAAATAAAATAAAAAATACATCTGAGAGGTTACCTCATACCCTTAAATAACTTTGTTATAGGTATTATTTTTTTTTTATTTTTTGCTGCTTTTTTATTTATTTGAAAGCCTTTACTAATTGAGTAGGAAAGTCAGAAATTATATTAATTAAATGAATTTATAAAATTTAGTAAATATGTTATGCGTGTGTTGTATATATTAAGCACTCACTAATGTGAGTAGAAGTCGGAATCTATTAAGATTAATATGAATATATAAAACTATTATAAAATCATTTAGTATATATATATATATGTTAAGTATATATAGTATATATAATTATATTAATTATATTAATTAAATGAATTTATAAAATTGTAAATTATGTTATGGATACATTATGAAAATATGTGACATTACTCTTAATACTATAAAAATTAATATACCAATATCGATTTTTTCTGGCGATATAATATCTGAGATAATAGTCGATATGAATATTTTTAAAATAACGAGTTACTTTTGATTTTATGAACTAAATAATTTTTGATTAGCAAATATTTTAACAGTTCAGAGCACGTTGGATAAATAAGTTACTGTAATTTGGAAAACTGAAAACTGCAACAATTTTCAGTTTTATAAACACGCTAATCCATTTACCTCAAATTTTCCCATATATCTGAAAAATTATATGAAAATGATACCTGTGAAAATCAAACAAAGCTTCCAGGTATTTACTAAAATTGTGCAAATGACAGTTTGACTCATACAATGTGTGTATTCAGTCATCTTTACATTAATAATCTACGGCAAATACTTACACACACACACTAATATATATATATATATATAATTATTATATATATAATATATATATTTAATATATAAAAATCTCATATATAGATCTAGGATTTTAGATATAATATATATATATATATATATATATATATATATATATATATAAATATTTTATATATATTATATTAATAATATCATCTAATTATAACTTATTACTAATCGTTATCATAATCTAGGTCATATTACGTCATTTTATATAATATAGCTATATATTATTTGTGTCTCATTATTTGTATTAGCATTCACAGATTGTCATCTCAGCAGCTAAAAGTATTTTTTAAAAGTTTTCATGGATGATCAAAAAATAAGAGGTCCATATATTTTATATATATATATAAAGTTATAAGTTGAGCAGTATATAATATATATAGCTTAAATATATATATATATATATAGTATATGAGTACTATATTATATATATATATATATTCCTATATATAATATATATATATATATATATATTATTATATAAGAATAATATGAGGAGTAATAGTATTATATATATATATATATATATATATATAATGTTATTTCTCTTAGTCAATTACATAATTATTATTATATATAAGAAACTCTAAATAGTATAAGATTAACTATATATTAAGAATTTATATATATATACTCATTATAATATTTATATATATATATATGATATTATATATATATATATATATATTATAGTATAGGTCTTATGTATATATTATAATATATATATATATATATATATATATAGTATACTAATTTATATTTTGACTATATTATATTTTATATATTATATATATATTATAAATCCCATGTTTTGAAGATAACTTACTATATAATATATATATATATATATATATTTATATATATATATATAGTATATTTTATATCATTAAATATATATTATATATATATAATATATATATATATATATATATACATATATAAATTACTATATATATAAATTATATATTATTATAAGTATTGTAATAATTTAATAGACGATATTTTAGAAAAGATAATTTATTTTATAATATATAGATATATGATAAAATTTTATTATTATAATAATTAAATATACTAATTTTAATATATATAATATTATACAAATATATATATATAGAGATTATGATAAATTATTATTAATATTATTAATTATTATATACATATATTATAATAATTAATTATTATTATATTATATTTTTTATATATATGCTATATAATATATTATATATATATATATATATATATAGTATATTCTAATTATATATTATTTAAATTATTTATATTATATATATTATTTTAATATAATATATTATTATATTTATGTTATTAATATATATTATTTATCTATTATATTATATATTGATATATTGCATTTATATATTTATATTATATATATAATATTAAAATTATTATTATAATATTATATAATTATATTTAATTATATTAATTTATTATTATTATATAATCAATATATATATTAATATTTAATATCTATATATAATTACTAATTAAATATTCAATAACTTATTAATATATATAATCTATAATTATTATGATCATTATAATACAGTACATATATTATATATATACTCATACCTTATCATTATATATACTATTTTTTATTCAATTTATATCTATTATATATTATATATTTTTATTATTCTAATATAATTATTTATTATTAATTATATTATTTATAATTTATTATTATTTATTATTATTATTTATATATAATTATATATTTATATATGTATATATTAATATTTTAATTATCTATTTTATTATATAATAATTATTATTATTATTATATAAATTATTAATATTTATATAATTATTTATATATATTATTATTATTATTGATATATATATTAATTATTATTATATTATTTTATATAGTTTAATAATTTTATATATAATTATTCATTGTATTCGAATTTAATTTATACATTAATATATATATTAGATTAGAAATAACAAAACATAAGATAAATGAGCTTCATATTGTGCAAGGCTAAGATCCCTCTTCATGCCAAAATAAAAAGAGAAAAAAATTTAAAAAGCTGAAACGGAGCCAGCTCAAAGAGAACTTACTAGTACCATATACAAGAAAGGCTAAAACGGTAAAACCTCCTATAATTTATGAATTAATAAAAATGACAAAACATCATACTCTTCATTTGATCGGCATAGTTCTGCAGATCACAAACAAAGGTATAGTCCGTACAAAGACTACAAGTTGATATATATACTATATATATAAGGAATCGTAGCTATATAAACTAGATAATAAATATTCATATAGTGTCCATTATTAACTATATAATCAATTTAATATATTCATATATACATAATATGCACAATAGCTATATAATATATACTATATATAATTATTATTATATCATAAATTTATCATACTATATATATATATATACATATAGTATAAATATATATATTCTAAGAGTTAGGAAGTGGTGATAGCAACTCGTTACCATTATAGTATAGAGTTTACCTATAGATAATAAATGAGCGATTCTCTACGTAGCACTTAACTGATTAATCCAGGGATTCTTTGAGAGAGATCTTTTTTCCTAATACTCCAATTAAATAAAAGAATTTCTCAGAGATGATTTTTTCTTGTATAGAGGTTGATGATTATAAACAGTTCTTTATATCATGTCATCCTTTCATACATTATATTACTTATATGAAATAATCTATTGTGCTTATTATATTATATATATATAAGCTATAGCTTAACTTATATTATAGTTTTAATCGATTATATAGTATATATATATATATATATATATATATAATTATATATATTATATACTACAAAGAAATTATTTTTTCACGTTACTCGCAAGCCTTGTTGCTAGTGTCGAGAGTGCAGTAAGCCTGGTTTTCACTACTACGCACCGCTCGGCGCTCAGAGGCGCGCATCACGGACCGAGCGCTTTCAGCAGAGTGGTCCTCCGCATCCCATGTGGCCACCTGACCGTGGCATTACCCTTACGTGGGATTGTTTAAGCTTCTGTTTTGATAGTGTAAAACTTATTACAATAAATTACTTCCTTATATGAGTAAAGTAATTTTAACTACGAAGATAAAATTAATATCTGAAAAATGCAAATCTGCCACTCTCTCAGATAATTATAAATATGAGAAAGTACGGGATCCTCATCAAATGGGCTTATGAAAAATCTTAGACATATTAAATTCTAAAATAAGATTGAAAGCTATTATAGGTTCTAATAGTTATCCCTTGACTCATAAAATGGCATTGTCTGGTAGTTTTAGTCATTCTTGTGTACCTGCGTCACGACATCTCAGAGTTATTGATGGCGACGGTGCTGGGGTAGAGGGGACTTAGAATTACAATTATCAGTATCATCAAAGTTATTCTGAAAGATCATATGGAGCAAACTAACTAGGTTATAGGAACCTAAACACATTCTCTAGTACTGGATCGTTATAGTCCGAATACAAATTCTCTATAGAGAAACACATAATAGTATATATTATATTAGATATATAATATATAAATATATAATATATTATATAATATATACTGAAATATGATTTTATAAATAATATATATATATATATACACTACTGAACCCATGTTTCATACATATTAATACCGCTTAAGTTTACCTTTCTCACATATATATGATATAATTAAATACATGATATCTGACTTTTAGCTCCTATTGATATAGATATATATAGTATTCTGAATCATAAAACTTAAATCTCATTACATATTATGATATTAAATTATATTTAACTTTATTAATTATATATATATAGGTGGATATATATATATATTCTTACATTATCAAGTATAAACAGGGGTATAATATATATATAGCTCTATCCTTTTTATTCGTTTTTGAATGGTTTTTTATATTCTGGGTAATCTTTTGATCGGTAATAACTATTTATACTATTAATATAGTAACTGATTGTGGGTATTCTTATCGTATATGAGAGCGTATAGTATAGCTTTATACTCGACTAATAGTATATATTATGTATATACTATTTGAGGATGTTAATATACTGTAGTATAGCATTATATTGTGATTACTATTGAAGTTTAGCTTATCACTGACATGGTATAGATATATAGTATATAGGTAGTGAAGCTATTAGGATTAAATTACGTATGTTATGATTATAGTGGTAGATATTGATGAATAGTATAAAAGTAGACAGTATTCTCAATGTATATATATATAATCCTTCTATACAATCTATATTACTTTATGTATACGTTATCTCTGTATACTCTAAAATCCATGGTTTACGATATATATATATCGATTGGCTTGTTTACGTCTATATGGCCATTATTACATAATGAGTATATAGGCTATATTATAATAAGTATTTATAAAGAACAGTTGTACGACGTTAATCGGTAGATAGTATAACGTATTATATATCATAAAGAAAATTATCTAATCTTCAAATTAATATATATCTCATAATTCTATTTGATGTTCTAATTCGACTATTTAAATTTCACGGGACGCATTCTCTCTTCTTTTCAGTACTATATAATATATATATCACTCATATAGAAAATATTATATATCAGGTTGCATATATTAGGGAGAATATATACTCTTCTATTCTGTATAATATAATACGATATACTGAGGTATAATTTATATAATTATAATGGTATAAAGCCAATAATAAGCAAGTAACTTTCATTGTAATATATTAAGCCTATATACATGAGGTAATAGTGCCATGACTACTACATTTATTTATATATATCTCTAATATATATATTTATATATATATATACGATCGCAAAATAAAAATAATACATTCTCAATGGCTTCTTGGTTTTAATCTGCATCGTAACATATAATACCTAGACATACATGTCATCAAAACAAAGCAAAAATACATTTAAGGTATATATCACAGTTAAACTAAATGTTCATCTTGTAATTACAAGAGATCAACATTCTTCCATATTTTGGTATTATTTTATGCTATTCTTTAAATAAAACCAATCATTCACACCTCCCATGACTTGTTATTTTTTATATTATCTACAAACTTTGTTGATCAGCATATTTTTGCGCACAGAAGATTGACTTGAAAATAAGTCTTTTTTCCTACCCATCACCATAGGCATGCTGCTATCTGAAGAGGATCTTTTAAATGATTGTGATTAAATTTCTCTGTTTTGGTTGTGGTTTTGATTGGCGCTAGGCACTAACGTTCTCCACTCCTCAAATCAATCATGTGGTATTCTAGTGAGAAATCAGTTGTCTCGCCAACCTAGCACTCCGAGCAATCCCTATATAGAATGACGCAAATACGCCCATATTATCATATATTAATGAAAGCCATAGTGTTCATCAACACGAGGGTCGCTCCAAATGGAAACTATTTTTTCTTGGTGCACTGCTGTTTATTCTAGTTGCCATAGTTATGATCAGGAAGGGTCACACTTGCTTCCCAATTGATATAACTTATAGTATTATATATAGTCAATCTATAATTGACACCTTATTCTATATATATATATAGAGGAATATAATAAAGTACTGATATATAAAAAAACTAGTAGTTAGCTACAATATACTTATTTATATATATATATATATATATATATATATCCTTATACATATATATATATATATACTATTATAGATATACTGTATATTAATATACTATTATATTATATTACCGCTTGATATAACTCACCTTGTCATCTATATTTATATACTCTCAATAGTATTAATATATAGCTTACTATCTAGTATATAGTAGAGTTATATATATATTTATATATAGGTTACCTTAGTATATATATATAATATGATCATATACTAAGGTTGAGTTATAGACCTTCTAAAGGATGTCTTGAA
>JABUQX010061245.1:37500-47765 GCA_015478945.1 Trachelipus rathkii
GTGGTGGTGGTTTGTTGTGGTGGCGTTGGTCAGTAGGTGGTGTCCTGGGCGTTAGTGATGGTCGTGTTTGTGGTTTTTTGCGCTGCGTTGTGGTTTGGGTTCGCCCGGGTGGCTTTGTCCTGTGTGCTGCCGTGCGCCTGGGTGGGAGGCAGTAAAAAAAAATTCTTATTAAAAGATAAGGTGCTGGAATCAATTTCATAATTTGCAGAAGCTTAGTTCGGAGCGGAGCCGGAGCCCGGAGCAGGAGCCGAAGCTGCCTGAGCCGGAAGCAGGAGCCTGAAGAGGCCGGAATCCCGGATTCTTGGGGTATAGGTAAGTTGTTCAAAAAATTCTTTTGTTTTGGATGATAAAATATACTTAGTGACCAAAGATAGATGCTGATCAATTTACAAATAGGCAGAGAACTTAATTCTGGTGAGGCCGTAGCCGGAGCCGTGAGTAGTACCGGAGCCAAGGGAAGCTTGGAGGCCGATACCGGTATGCTGAATATAATTATTTTTCATTTTATTTATATTTTAAAGTCAAAAATAGAGTACCAAAGAAATAAGGGCTGTATAGACAATTGAGCATAAAATATGGCAGAAATCTAGTCGTTAGCCGTAGCCCGGACTGGGATATTAAAATTTCTCAATAAAATATTTCTGATTTAGGTGAAAAATATGATACGAAAGAAAGATGCTGGAATCATTTACAAGTAGTGCAGAAATCTATGCGATCTGGACTGGAATCGAGCGACCGAAGCGGATGCGATTATGAAAATTGTTCCTGTTGTAAAATAATATTTATTAGGTAAATAGATATATTAAGCCTCAAAGAAAGTGTCTGGGAGCAATTTACAACTTAGTGCAGAAACCTTAGGCGACCGGAAGCCGGGCGGAGCCGGGCCGATAGAGCCGATACAGGGAAGTCAAGAGTCGCAGTTCGGATGCTGGCATAAAATTTTTAGGAAATGGATTACTTTCAGATAAGAAAGAAATTTATTTCCAAAAGAAGTGTTGAACAATTTTCAAATATGGTGCAAAATCCTTAGTCGGAGCCGGACCCAGAGCCGATAGTTTTGTATATATTTTTTCAGGAAAAAGTTAATTAGTTCTAGTGGAAAAGATATCGTACAAAGAATGGCTCAACAATTTATCCAAAATATAGTGCATAAACTCGGAGAACTGAAGACTGTAGCCGGTAGCTGGAGCGGAGCAAGAGCCGATTCCACGGAGCCGGAGCAACGAAGTCTGATAAAATTAGTTAGCCTTTAGTGGTGGTGAGGATTCTATATATATATATATCTACTATATACATTAAACTTAATGATTGCAACTTTCGAATGATATACCAGGCAGTGAAGTAGTTTATACTGTTGATGGTAGCCTTGCGGCAGTACAAAATATAAAAGCCTAGTATTACAGGTATAGGACTAATTAGTATATGTATATAGTAGTATATATTTATTAGTGTATATAATATGATATATAACGTACTTGATATTATGATATGTATAGTACGAGTATTACTATTGATTCGGGTGACGATTATTCGGAAACGAAGCGGTAATCGAAGTAGATCGGCGTTTCAGCGAAGTCTGAATCCGCAAAATGTATAAGGCCGCGAGCTATCTTTGACCGGATTCATTTGGTAATAGACATCTAAAATACTTTAGGTTCAGCTCTTTATGAATATTTCAAAAACCCAAAGTAGTAATTATCATGATGACTATTCGATTTTTAAATACTAGTGTTTCCTGTAATTCTAATTATATTTATATATAGAAAACTGGATGAGCGGCGCATCTTTACTAACATATAGCCTAGTCGCCACACCTGGTAATGACATTGTGCGTCGAGTTTGTCGTAGGTAGACCGTCTAGGAGCCGGTCTCGATGAAGCCATAGCCTATAACCCCGTCTGAGAGAAACGGTTCGTTGGTTCACGCTCTAGAGTCCACACTTACGATGTAATTTCTCTAGTCTCATCTATCACAGTTCACCATGGAGGATCATGGTGTGTGAATGATCCTGCTTTAGTGCTAATTACAGTGAAAGAACGCGAAAACGAAACGTTGTGCAGCGCCTGCGATAGTGCGCGCGCAGAAGACCTAAGTTCGTAAAGTCATTATTGAAATAAATAGCTGGAAGATTGCATGGGTTCTTCGACGAATTCACCGGCGACGCCTGAACTGAGTTTTGAAGATTTCTTCTGATGGTTGATGGGATAATTAAGTGAAAACGCAAGATATAACAATTTTAGAGAAACCATCCCACTTTCCTCGATCTGGCAGTCACACAGGCGCGTTTCCCTAGCACAGGGAGACTCCCATTCACAGAGCCTGAATGTATCACCATTCAGAATATCTCTAGTCAGGCAAATATCGAAGAATTGGTACGCTGAGAGGTGCGAAGAGAATAGATCGTCTATTGCGATTAATAAATTGCAAGGTTCATGGGATAAAGCATATAGGTGATATTTTTTCGCCCTTCAGTATGACTCGTGCCTCAGTATCTTCTTCCTCTGGATCAGAAAGAAGAATGCTTGCCTAAATTAACCGAAGCGAAAACCCTACCTTGGTGAGATGGAATATATTATATTATGATATATTAGGATATATAATTATTAATATTATATAATGTACCGCTAGTAGAGTAATGAGCTAGTTAGTAGAGATGTAATGTAGATTAAGAGTTATGCTATGATAGTTATTAAGAAGGAGTGAGTATTGTTAGCTGAGGATGGATAGTCTTAATGTGTTAGTAATGTTTTGGGTAATATATATGTGTGTAATAGATGTTAGGTAGATCTAGGTATGCTAGTGATTTTATGTAAGAGTGTAGCCGTGGAGTAGAGTAGTGAGTTTAGTCTTATGAGGTCGAGTTGGGCTATAGTGGGGGGTAGCCTTGAGGGTTAGAGTTAGTATGATCTAGGTAGGTATGGTAAATAGGGTAAGGGGTGTATATGAATTATTAAGGTATATTAGATAATGAAGGTATATGTAGTGGATGATGAGACATAGGAGAGGTAGGGATGTGGGGTTATGTATGAGGGGGTGGGAGGTGAGGGAGGGAATTGAAAAGTTTCGTCCAGTATCATAATAGTAGATCAGAGAAAAAAGTGAATTTACAAATGCCGACACAATGAATTAAACATTGGATCTCGAAACGTTTAATTCACACCCGCATAAATTGAAAACCTGACGACTAATAAGATACAGAAATGCAATGGTGAAATTCTGATAAGTAGGATCAATTGTCAAGAGTATAGAATCGCAGTAGAATGGGCAGGGCGTATATCATGTAACGTACATTGAAAAACTTTCAATGTGCTCACGAAAGGAGAATTTTATATAAATGTAAGACAAATTTGAAATGATTTGATAATTTATTTCCAACCCTAACAGAAATTAGGCAGCTCCAAAATTAGTTGCGCAACAAAACGAGTGCTAAAACTATTTTTTCCTTTTAGCAGGCCAACTATGAAAATTAGCCAAAATTTTGAATGCTAAAAATAGCCACATCTGGTAAAACGCTGCCTGTGTCTCGCCCTATAGACTTGCCGAGTACGTCCCACGAACAGCAAAGTGATGCGACTGCCATGGAACATAGCTAAACCGCGACATGCTATTGTCCAGCTCATCGCATTGGCCGATCGGAGAGTCTGTTGAACCATGCGATTTTGGTCTCGAAATAGACTCACGGACTGTGGGATGGAAACTATAGACATGTCTACGTAGACCAACCTGAGACACGATCCCAGACGACCTAGTCTACATCGCGCGAACATGGGCTTAAGCTAGTGTGGTAGACGGCTTGCAGGGGCGTGAGAGAGTGAGGATCGTTAGATTTCAGACAGCCTAGACATTTGGCAATGTTTCGTTAGCGTTAGTTTAGATGGTATTCCTACGCGTCTGAATAAATTGGGGGTGGGGTATATTGAGGGGGGGGGGAGAAATTGGGAGTTCGACGACCTATTAGATATAAAGAAATTATTTTTATTCGTTACGTCGAATAGCTTAAAGTAAATCGAACCTTCGAAAGGAATAATAAATTTATAAAGGAATATTTTGTACATCAGTGATATAAGTTCACAAATTAAAAGCAATAAAATTGAAACTAAAATTATATTCTAGGCAACCTTGATTGTGAGTGTGTATGTGTGTGTGTGGGAGGGAGTGATGCAAACGGAACTCTTATCATAGTACCTAAGCATAATAAATTCATGTGTATGGATATAGGCAAATGAAGAGAAATGGCATTGCAAGAAACAAAACAAAGAAATAAAAATCTAAGCCACCCAAATAGAGCAATAAATAGTACTCGAATTTTTAAAGAACTAAAAGTAAAAAAAAAAGTTACAGAAAGAAAATAAAATTTCTTACTTTCCTCTCTGATCTTACAAGACATTTTTTGTAAGAGAGGTCATATATATAAGAAATTGTAAATTATAAAGATGTATTTATAGCTATATACTATATATAATATTATTATATAATACTATATTATTATAAATATCATATATACTAGTATATATATATTATATATATATATATATATACTATATGGCACAAAGTTACCTCATAACGACCCCCCCTCCACCCAGCCAGAGAGTTGAACACTCCAAAAAAAAATTTTTTCACAGAGAGCACATTTAAACACCTTCACAGATTGTTCTCAGTAGCTTCGACATAAATTTTCATTTTTTTATTTTTTTTTTTATTTTCTTTTTTTCCTTACTATATAACTAGGAGCGAAATTATATATATTATCTTGTAAAGCACTACCTCTCACCACTCACACAATGTAGGGGGCCCGAGCCAACGGGGGAACACAGGGCGGACTTTTTCCATACCCGTAGGGGAGGTGCACGAGAACCCCCGCGACACCACAACACCAAAGAGCGGCGTTCGGAGACCCTCCCCGGAGGGGAAATAGTCCTACCCCCGTCGTCCCCCAGGAAGCCGAGACCCCGACTCCTGCCAACGTACGGATCATACCTGGTCTATCCTTTACATACATTCCTTACTAATATTACCAGGCATCAAAATGTATCCTTTCGCTGAAACTCATTTAGTTTTGATATACTCACTGTTTCTTCTTCTTTTCCCTCCTTTTTTTTTTATTATTCTCTCTTTATCTTCTCATTTCGCACCCTAACAACGTCCATATTCGTCATTTATATCATAGACGCTACCTATGAAAACTTTCTTTTAAGATCCGAGCTCCCGTTCCGAACAACCATCCGCGAAATGGCGCGCTTACTAGTAACTTTTACCATCTAGGTACCTACTTATATTCTATATAAACACTACAAATCTGAACGCACAATATACTATATATACCCTACTAATATACGATACACCTACCATATATATAGATACTATAAAGCTATATATATACTACCTACTACTCACTTATATATCTCTAGTAACTAATATATATATACAATATATATATTAATACCTATATATAAACTATACTATATATTAGTATATATATAATATAATATATATATATATATCACATATATATCACATATATAATATATATAGAATATATATAATATATATAATATATACTAATATATATAATCTTTATTTACCCACATTATCTATATCTCCTTACTGGAACACATCAAAGAAGTTGGAAGAACACAAATCATCCTAATTTACACTTTTGCTATTTGAAAAATGAAAGCAATTACGTCAGAAATTGACAAAATTGCCAAATTCATAAATGCTGATTTGACAGAATCAATAGAAATATCTTACGATATATTTCAACTTAACCTTATATACTAATATAACACCATATCATCATATCACTACCTACTACTATACCTGCATACCTAGAATAACCTCACATTACTATATACCCTATACCTATTACTACTAGAATAAATAAATACTATACTATACTCACAGCATACACTCTCAACTACACCATACCTAACTAGCACCACACCCTACTATAACCCACACGTAACGCCTAATATACATAAACAGCCGTACTATACCAACTCAACAACTCACTATCTACCCACTAATAATCCCTACATCACCCCTCACACACTTCAATACTACGTACTCCCCTACGCATAATCACAACTATATATATATAACTTATATAATATAAATAACTATTAATTACACTATATACATTACCAGCCCTCTACACACCCCATTATCGAGCCACCCTATTACTACTTATGACCATAGCCATATATACTACAATAAGCTATCATAACTCACACCACAACACATAATCTTACACTACCCTACATAATACCTCACCCTCTATATCCACCACAAGCGCGCCGCCGCCCACACCAACCCCTTCTACATTACTACAGTCCAGTGCGGCGCCGCCACCCCAACCACAAAGTACATTTCTCTCTAACTCCTCAAACACAATAACTCCTTCCTTAATAAAAAACCATTATTGGATAACCTATTCCCACATTTTAAATTCTCCATCTCTAACCAAATTACTTATTCCTTCGCAGCAATCTTCCAACAACTCACATGCACCTCCGCGACAAACATACCACTTTATCGCTATCTCACCCGACGCCTTCCTGCTCACAGCTTCTGCGCCAGCGCAACATTCACGCGCAACGCTGAGTCACACAACCCCACCCTCATATACCAAAAGCCCGCCCATAACACACAAACGCTACACGCCCCATGCAGTCCTTCCTTCGTGACCCGCTACGACTCTCATTCATTCAGATTTATTGAACACAACGCCTAAGCACCGCCAGCTGTAGACGCGCGCTCCACCCCACTTACCTTATAATTACCCATCTACGCGCTATATTTCTTCTAAAACAACATGCAAATTTGTTCTCCTCTTAATCACGTAACAATTATAGCGCTCTATCCATCCTACTCTACGCTCCGTCATAGCGACGTTAGCACATACAAATCGTCCGAACAACAATTCTCTAACACATCCCGCCGCCACACTCAGCGACTCGTACAACCTCACCACAACTCCGCTATCACCTAATCCAATCATGCATCTATACTCCGCACACAGCATGATACCTATACCACATAGCCTGCTCCACTAACATCAACACCCTACCATACTCTACACACAGCACCTCTACGCTCACAGACGACTACACACCGAAGTCTCCGATCCACCATTATATATATATATAAGTATATTAACTATAATATATAATAATATTTTATATATATATTTATTACTATATTATATA
This sequence comes from Trachelipus rathkii, assembly GCA_015478945.1. NCBI lineage: Eukaryota > Metazoa > Arthropoda > Malacostraca > Isopoda > Trachelipodidae > Trachelipus > Trachelipus rathkii. Next base: position 44,709 of record JABUQX010061245.1, read on the forward strand.
ATATTTATATATATATATATAGTATATATTATTAATATAACTATATATATAGATATATATATATATATATATATATAACTAATATATTATATATACTATATAATATATATAAGATTATATTATATATATATACTATATATATATATATATCAATATCAATTATATAAATAATAATAAATACTAGATATTATATTACTATGATAATATATCATATATATAATATATATTATAATACTATAATAAAAATAAAAGATTTACTAGCATTATATATTATAACTATATATATATATATATATTAATATATATATATACTATATATATATATATATATAAAAAAAACTATATATATATAATAACCGAAAACTTAAAGCTTATATAAAACGCGTGTGGCTTACATCTGTAATAATAAAGTCATATGGGCCATATCTTCCTGGCCCGAAGCTTTTCTCAACATTATATGTTTTTATTTTTCGCTCTGGTTGGCGTTTCGTTGCAAAGTCTGGCAAATAATTCTTTTGATCTGTATGAAACTACGTCTGCCGAAAATGTTTAACCATACTATACTGATAAACCTCAACTTACTGAGTTTTAAGATACTCAACCTGTTCCTGAATTGCTTGTTAAAAAAAGGTATTTTCCTAAACTTTAGAAAACCATATAATCCTATTTTTATGGTAATTCATTGGATTCATTGTCGTTTAATTAACTGTTATCCCCACAATCCTATCAAATAACAATATGATATTTGTATTATTTGATTATCAATTAAAAAAATGATTATTAATAAAAAAATACTTTAAAGTAACAAGAGGAGTTTTATGGTTAATGATTATCTTCACAGGAGATATACTGAAGCCTAAAATATATAATATATATATATATATAGTATATATATTATATATATATAATATATATCAGAATATATATATATATATACTATATATATATAAATATATATAACTATATATAATAATATATATATATATATATACTATATATATATATACCTATATATATAATATATATATATTATTATAATATAGATATATATATATATATTAAGCGTAACATGATTTTTTTTTTTTTTTTTTTAACACAGAACGTCACCACTCAAGGCGGTATTCTTTTCAACAGCACGGTCATCTATGTAGGACTAAATAAATGTTTAATGTTCCAAAAAATGAATTAAACTGTAATATTTTAATCAAGCATTTTCTGCAACAATTTTTAGCAACTATTAGTTAAAAGACTTGGACCGTATCAACCTAGAGATGTTCACATTAATCAGAAAAATGGAAAGAAGAATAGTAACACTTTTGTAAATCTTGTTTGAGGAAAAAGAAATGGACTCTAACTGTCAAAGCTGATAACAAAAAATCCATTTATTTGCTACTTCTACTGTCTGCTAAATTTGGACACCAGCTCCCCCAACCCAGTCTGAAAATGTATGGGCACCACGAACAACGTTCCCAAATGACTTTAAAACATCTCATCAGAAAATCACAAGCACTGAAAAGCCGAAACTCACTTGAACTTAATTATCAAGCTATTCCCAAACTTGGAACAAAATATTTTATCATCAATGAAAAAGAGAAAACAATCAGTATTTTAAAGCATAATGAAATTTTAGCGAAAAATAGACATAAAATTTATTCAGACAGACAGATGGTAATAGAACTTTGTGTTTTCGCGAATACTCTTGACGACGGATCACGACATGACAAATCAGCAAATACTAATAACCGCGGGCATACTGTCTAACATGTTTATTACATATCTAACGTATTGACAGTGTCTCATAGAGCACCTCACCTTGCACAAATTCTAACTGACTGGCCCACAAACCACACACACCGTCACCACTCGATTCCCCATCTCTTCAACAATGACCTTAGCACCCTGTCGTATCCATGTCTTATATCCGCACCGACAATACCCCATCACCCGAAATTAAATGCAACCTGCTCCAGATCCTTTCGTATCACACTCCACAAGCAGATGACAACGACCCATAATCCACTCTGCACCTTTCAAACAGTTTGTGACTATTTTGCGCTATTCTAGAAATATCTCAACACTGTCGAAGATTTTAACGTTTTGTAATATTACATAACTAAACAGCTACCGATAAACAAGTGTCTAAAGAAGAATTATAAATCTTCTACACTTAACCAACAAGTTAATTGCACAAGCCTCATTGACCGCGAGCCAGCTGTTCTTAAGCGGTCCCCACACGGTGTAACAAGGCCCCGTAGATACTACCCTCAACCTATTACAGACATACATCACAACACACAATATACAACTTTCAATTTAATGAAAAAGCAGTCATGCGCTCATTCAAAATAAAAGGGCATAAAATACTTCTTTTCTTAATCTGAGTGGATTTTGGTCGGCGTTTTTCACGAACATCACCTAAACGTAAACGATATAGCTTCAAAAAACGTTATTAAGTCCACATTCAAAGATTTGTCATACTCCATACTGAACATCTCCTCACCTTCTAAATCGTAAAACTTGCAATAAAAGAAAAAACAACGACAACCAAACTGTTGCGAAAAGTTTTAAACAAGGAACTTCAGAATGACAAGACTGTTTCCGGAACATAAACAAGCATCTCTGTGAATCACGGAGAGCTTTCGAAAAGATTATTGAGACTACGGTTAATTTCTTTCTCGTCTTTTTCACTACTTTTTCTCACATGCAACAGTATAAATCTTATACCAAACGTTTTACAGTCCAATAAATCAAATAATATTATAAAGGATGTTGATAGATCCTCTGAACTCTGGAACCCATCAAATCACTCAAAAGATTAGTAAATAGAGCAAGCAATTTCTATTTTCAGGGAATGATAGTGAAGCAATAATCTACAGAAAGAACTTAAAAAAATGCAGTGTAGTTACTGATACTTCAAAAACGGATGCGACAAAGGCTTGTAACCAAATAATTACAGAAATAAAATGAAAGCATTTAAAAATTGAGTTTTTTCGCTCATTTAAATTGTGTCGACCCCCGGAAAAGGGCAATTTTTCCTTCTTTCTCTTTTGTAGTGTA
>JABUQX010061246.1:0-2500 GCA_015478945.1 Trachelipus rathkii
AGAGAGATTTCATGCTCACAATGAGTTAACGAATAAAATTAATATTCATTTATACCGAAAGGTGATATAAATCGAATGTCTATATGAAATATTTTATTTTCAATTACAAATAATATTAACTATTTTAATTTACATAATCTAAAAGAATAACAATTGTTAAGAAAAATATACATAGGTTTATACTACATAATTTTAATCTACAAATCTACCAATCATATAAACAATCTCACAAATAAATAGCTTGAGGCAAGCTAATCATTCTTGAAGCAATGTATGGGTTTTTTTCTTATTCTTCCTGTTGCACTTTGAACCGTAATGTACTTCTCACTTCCATCATCCTTTAATCTCCATCCGATCACAAAGACAGATACGCCAGAGGGACTCACGTCCAGCAGTCTAGGAGACATTACGGAATATTATCCAGTTCGTTAATCTTTTGTTTATTCTGGATTAAAGTTCTTCGGGAAATTCAATACGTCTTGAAGTCTCGTTGATCCTGCGTCACCATCCTGCCAACAGGAGCCTTCTTCAATCACGCGAGAGATCAGTACATATAAGTCAACAATTTCCCGAGCACTCCCGCTATTCGCTCTTCTCACGTCAATACCATGATCTGCCCCGAGCTCATTCCAGGTAAAGCCTGATCTTTTTAAAAAATCTTATATACCTGAGCTATCCTCTTGCGTTTTCGTATTCTTCGTGGTGGTAATGCTTTCCTTGAGTATATTTTGGTTGTTAAGAATTATCTCATGAAGCTCACAGAGTAAATAACCGTGAGGTATAGATGTAACTTCTTTATATACTTTTAGGAACTTTTTACGCTGAGTAGGGAACATTTTGTGGCCACAACTGACCTACTCATATCCCTTCTTCCCAACAATCTTAGTATCTGGTGCTGGAGCTGAATCTTCCTTAGGTGAATTTAACAAAACTCTTTTAGATCTACTATTTTTTGTATAGCATTTTGATATAGGATTCTTTTTTTCATGAATGTTTAACATCAGAGTTTAATATTGATGCAGTTTCCTTCTCGTAATATTTATCTGTTTCAACTTTGCCGGATCAATATTAAACTCAAAGGCTGCTTTGGAAATCAATGGTTGAAAAGGGTTTATAGCCGATCTGTTGCAGTTGAGGGTTTGAATGAGGCTGTTCGAACTGTTGTTGTTTGCTGTTGTTGTTTGTTGTTGTTGTTGTTGTTGTTGTTGTTTGTTGTTGTTGTTGTTTGTTGTTGTTTGCCTGCAGAGGTAGGTTTCTGTATTATATCCTTCATCTTCCTCATGATCGCTGTAGGGTAAGAACCACTAACTTTCTTCATCAATTGGTGGGGCAAACCACTTGGGTTATCAAGGGGCTATGACGGAAAGAGTAAAGGTAAGAACACACCCACCTTTTTGTAAGTTTCTTTTTATTTTTAAGTTTTTCTTACGTTACCAGCAAGTTTTTTTAATGATGCTTCTATGACGACGCAGCTTAACCTTCTGAGGTCTGTTTAAAGGAACATTTTTCCTTATATAAGATTTAGACATACTTCCGGCTATACATTGTACAAATTTTTCATCTTCACAGATCAGTTTACGTTTTTCTGAAGGTTTCAGGTTTTTAAATTTTCTCATAAGAGGTAAATAATTTGCTACTAGAGTACTCATTATTCAGGTATGTATACCGTCTCAACCTCTGTAGGTAAGATATTTGTACGCAGCAACACTCTATGCATGTTCTTAGGATGAAGCTCACAGAGTAAATAACCGTGAGGTATAGATGTAACTTCTTTATATACTTTTAGGAACTCTTTACGCTGAGTAGGGAACATTTGTGTGGCCACACATGACCTGACTCATATCCTTCTCTTGTCCGAACAAGATTAAATATTGTGTGTATAAAGATCACGCATATACTTATTCTGATTAAAAATATTCTTATAATAAATACAGTGACGTTTTAATGATAAGAGTAAACTGTAAAAGTTTCTGCTATATCCTCATTCAATTTATGCATCAAATCGTCAAGGATTATAATTTTATGACCCAGTAAACATTGAAGAGCTTTTATATCATATAAACCTTCGTGAAATTGAATTACATCTTTGTAATCATTAAACTTTTCCTGGTAAACACTGTAGCACCAAATGATTTTACCAGGCTTTTTGCTCGAAAATCTCAACCTCTTAAAATGTTTAATAAAAGACAGGTTTTCCCGCATCCTGTAGGACCAGACATAAGACAGACATGTAGCAGGGGCACGGAACATAAATTTACCAACGTCCATTCTAGGATAACACCCTAATACTAATGAACAAGAAAAGGTTTGCACTTATGTTATAAATGCTTTAAAATAAAAACTTGTTTTCTTTTCCCGCTTTTTATCCAAAGAACTTATTTATTATACTAAAGAGAAAGAAACTTGAATCAATAGATCAATAGATCACGGAATGACAGGAGGGTATGGAGGACAGTTTGATTTACTGATTTACTGATTTACTGCTTTAGGGTATGTAAAA
>JABUQX010061246.1:7500-10000 GCA_015478945.1 Trachelipus rathkii
ATATTAGAGCATATTCCCCTAAAATCTTATAAGATAATTTGTTCAACACATGTTAAATTCGCACAACTTACATTGAAAACCGGAAAAAAAAATTTTTTGTGCTTGTTTCTTTCAGGCTAGTGTTTTTTCATGAAACAAATAAACACGTTTTTTTTTGGGAAAAGACACATACGAGCTTGTTCTTTTTGCCTAGTTCCGCCAACCTAAGCTATGTAGGCATTTTGTGTGTGTTCGAGTACTAGCAATTCAATACAAGGTTAAATTTCAAGTTCTTTGAAAAGGTCAAATATTTGTGTGGTATGCGACATATGGTCCTCCTGAGGGTAATGCTGACGAGAGTGCCGATTTTCTGGATACATTGATCGACTGTTTGGATGGGGTGAGATAGGAGATTCAGTTCATCTCTCGCACATATCTGCCTACGCCAACGGATTTTTTTTTAGCAGTATGTCACAACCAATTCACGGGCAGAGCCCTATTCAAAACGAGGGTAATAGTACGCTCTCAAAAGTTCACTCCTCAAGCGCAAAATTACCGCAATATGAACACCCAGACCGCGGGCTTTCAAGGACGGAGATTAAATTCAGCAGAATACTACCGAGAAGAAGGCAAGAAGTTCCACAGAACAGAGGGTGGTGGGAAAGAAGGACTCACCTATACATGACTAGCCTGGAGTTACTCATCGTCACACAAATACTCGTAGCCGCAGATCAACAGTACCTGTGCAACGAGGGGATCGGATAAAGGTGGTGGTCACGCGAGTGATAAGCAATTCCCTCGAGCACTCGCCGCTGCGGTACCTATAGAAAAGAGATTAAGCATCAACATCGCGCCGCCAAAGATAGAGGGGTCAAGTGAACTGGAAAGTTAAAAACAGAACAGTTTATAAGCCTTTTGGCCTTTGACTGCGACCCTGTCCAAAAGCCGGGTGAAACAGACATCCCCGCGCAGATATGCAGAGCAAGTACTCCATAACATGGGCGGATGCAGATCTTGTTAGCTGGAGCAACTGAGAAGAGGAAAAAAAAGTCTCGCAGTCTAAACAGAACTTCGTTTCTTTGAAGGCTGCATTAGCATCATTGTGACGAGAGGGTTTCCAGACATTTTTTTTTGGTTATGTTAAGGCAAGGATGTTTATATTGTAACAGGAAGAACGAGAGACCTTCGAAAGAGACAGGAAAGTTAGAAGGTGTTTTGGAGAGGAGATTTGTAGAAGTTGAAGTTGTGCTTTTAAAAGAATTGAATTTCACGAAGGTTGAGACCACCCCATTCGGAAATTCTATCCAGATAACAAGCGAGAATAGAATCGGAAAGATTAGACGAGAGGCAATTCTAGAAAGTAAAAGGAGAGAGAATTGATATGAGTTGAAGAAGAAGGGTCGAGTCATCGGCTTATGAGTGAATAGAGGTTAGAGGTGCAGGTGAGAAGATCATTAATGAAAAGTAGGAATAAGTCAGGAGAAAAGACGAACCTGAGGTAACACCACTATTGACGTAAAAGAAGAAGTCGCCCAATCAACAACATCCGATATATATTGAGCGATTTGAAAGAAGATAGACATAAATAAACAAAGAGAAGGAGAAAACCCAAAGAAGAAAGCTTGGGAGAGGCAGTGACACATCATTACTCGGTTAAAATCTTTTTTGTATGTCAAGCAACCACCCACGCAAGTCTCCCCGTAGTTCCTAAGAGCAAAAACCATGAATCGCGTTAGATGGAAAAGTATACTCGCCAGTAGACTGCGGAGGCGTCGAAAGCCGTACTGGCGATCGGAATGAAGTGAATGAGATTCCAGAGAAGTGAGTTAAGAAGGGTTTCAAAGACTTTAGATAGAATACAAGTGGAGCTATAAGGGCGATAGTTAGAAGGATCAGAGCGGCTTCCTTTTATCAGAATAGGTTGGACATGTATCGAGCTTCCAACACTGATGGAAAGTGCTAGTATTTGAGACATAGAGTGTATAGTTGAACGAGGGGCAAGGGATAGCACGGAAGCACACTTCCTCAAAGCTCGGGAGGAATGCCATCCGGGCAACCCGCCTTCCTAACTCCATAGATTTCAGGGGCCCATGCACCCTAATCAAATGTAATCACAGGCAAAGGCATAGGACCCCTGAGAGGAGAATAGTAGGAAGGGAATGCCAAGACAATCTGTCCAGGGTTTGAGTTAAGAGAAAAATAGAAGGCCGACAGAGATTGGCCCTTTTCAGTTTTAGAACTTAGCACAGAATCATCAGACCGAATAAGAGGAGGAAAGGCCAGATATACAGAAGTTGCTAGAGATGTTATTTTCAAGAGGTCAGAAGGATTTTGTCAGCAGGAGAACCAAGGAGGTTAAGGCACTTTTCGTTTTGATAAAGTCCGCTTTGCTCGTCGAATAGTATCCCTTCAACGATTTCTAGCTGAATGAATATTGCAAGAGTGATAGAGAACGAGAATTTTTCGCACCCACCGATACGCATGTCTTACATGAATGGCCCAAAGAACAACCAATCGAACA
>JABUQX010061246.1:12500-47337 GCA_015478945.1 Trachelipus rathkii
TTTTTTACAGATTTTATCTAAAAATATTAAGAAAATCTGTATTAATTTTTCTGGATATTATGTCTTCTCTAGTGTGGAATTACTTTAAGATTAAAGTAAGCGATAATAGTAAAGCTGAGTGGCTTTTGTGCGCTACTAGGAATACATTACTATCAAGAGGAAATCCAAAGAAAATTTCAAAATATTATAGTATAAAACCTTTACTGGATCATCTTGATAAGAAACATAAAACCACATATTTAAAGATAAAAGAAATATCTGAATCTTCAAGAGGAAAGGTTGCCGAAAAAAGAAAACATGATATCACAGACACAGCAGATGATGATCCATGTCCATCCATATCATCAACTACCTCTAATAAAAAAAGTTATGTTTCAAATAACTGAGAAAACAAAGATTTGGGACATTAATGATAGAAAAAGCAAGAAATTCATTTCAAAATTGGGGAAATGATTGCTGTGGACAATCTGCCATTTTCTTTTGTAGAAGACATTGGATTTAAGAGATTAATAAATCACGTATGTCCACAATATAATATTCCATCTTGGCGGTACTTTTCAGAAGAGATTATCCCAACAACATATAAAAGGGTAAAGTACAAAATAACACTTCAGCTGCAAGAAATTCAAGCAATATCATTAACATCAGATATTTGGACGCTCATATAACAATGAAAGCTTTATAAGTATGTCAGAGCATTGGAATGATAAAGATTTTCAAAGGAAGAGTGAAACATTACAAATCAGGTAGTTTTTAGTGCTTCTCACTCAATTCCTGCAGAAAATATGTCTAAAAAGTGAAGAATTACTTAAGAGCTGGGATTCTCAAAAAAGAAAACATTCAATATTGGTCCTAACAGATATAGCGCACCAACATTACAAAGGTAATGAGAGCGACAGGGTGTTTATAAATGAGATGTTTTATTCATTTCTTACAGCTAGTAATATACTGATGCTATATTTTCTCAAAAATCAATTAAAGATTTAATTACTTTATGTAGGAAAATTGTAGGTCATTTTAGTAGATCACGCAATTGCTACAAACTAAGTTAACTGAAATTCAAAAATCTCAAAATTTGGCAATACACAACAAGCTTATTCAAGATGTGGAAACAAGATGGCAATTCATCATGATTAATATGCTTCAAAGGATCATAGAGCAAAAATTTGCAATTACTATATATTCTTTAAATTCGAAAAACAAAATTCTAGAAATCTTAAATGGCAATCACTGGAAGCTAATGAGAATATAATTAGATTGCTAACGCCTTTGAAGTATTAACTAAAGAGCGAGTGAGATGATTGTAGATTTTATCTTTTGTAATAGCTGAGTTAATGCATTTGCAAAATATTTAGGCAAAAACTTTGGAAGGCTAGCGGTGTAAAAACTTTTGCAAGATGAACTTCTAAATTCTGTTACTGAACGTTTTGGTACCATTAAAAAGAGGAAACTTTATGTACTTGCAACAGTTCTAAATCCCACAATACAAATTAGCTCCTTTTGATATTATTGATCAGAATAAAATAAAATTTATGCTCAAGAAGAAGCAAATCGTTTTATAAAAGTTCAAGCGAATACTTCATTAAGTTCAGCTTCTGATGAACAAAATGGGTGATAAAAAATGACTCAGTCCTCATTACCAGATTCACATGAGAATCTGAAATGCAACGGCGGATATTGAGAAAAACATTCAATTTTTCTGGAAATGCTTTGATGACATGTACAAAAATCGTCAAGAAGAAAATGAAGCATATTCAGATATAATGCAAACCAAGTGGACTGATCAAGGAAGAAAAATTAAAAATGTGCAAACGTAGAAGCAGCAGTGAGAGCAAAACAACCTGAAATTAGTAAAATACTCTTCGAACTACTGTGGATACAATATTTTGCAGCAACCAACTTCTGGAACGAAAATCGGATGCTGTCACTGTTATGTTGGAAAGAAAGAAAAGCTCTTTATCCTGATTGCATCTTACCTGAATTAGCTAGAAAATATCTCTCTGCTCCCACCTTTCAAGTGGTATTTAGCGAGAGAATGTTTAGCCATGCAGGAAATATTTATACAAGTAAAAGGGATAGCGTCTTTCTCCAACACTAGCTGATCAGCTCTTGTTTCTTCATAATAATTTAAGAGCATTTGATTTAAAATATTAGAGAATGGTTACCTAAATGCAATGCATAAACCTATTTTAACTTTCCTTTCACTGACTTTGTGTTTAACAATATAATTCAATTTCTCAAAAAATTCAATTGTGATACTCTATACAGTACGATAACAGCTGTTACATGCACTTTTATAATATATATAATATATATATATTATATATATATATATATATTATATGTAATATATATATATATATAGTATATATTATATATATATATATATATACATATATATATATATATATATATATATATATATATATATAATATATTTATTATATATATATATATATTTAATATATATATATATATATATATATATATATATATATATATATATATATATATATATATAGTATATATAATATATATATATATATAATATATATATATATATATATAATATATATATATATATATATATATATATATATATTATATATATATATATATATATATATATATCTACTATATATATATATATATATAATATATTATTATATATATAGTTTCAATTGTTAGTTTGTTAAAAACCTAAAAAACTCTTTTAATTAATTTAAAGATTAGATAATTATCATAATTGTTTTAGTCTTTTGGTCAGATAGGGCATGTAGTTTAAAAGTTCTTTACCAATTTCATTTACCTATTTCTGTATTCCATTTTTAAAGCTAGATTTATCAAAGTGTTTTTGGATATCACACCCTTTTAAGTTGTTTATCAAAATAATTAGTCAATTTAGTAAATGGTGTCATATAATAGGCCTATTCATATTATTATATATTATTATAGTTATAATATTAAGTTATTAGTTTGACTTAATATTTATCACTACAACAGAAAAATATTAAAAATAAATTTTTTTACCCTTTTTTTTTGCATGAATCACTTCTCTAAATCAAATTTAATTCATTACATGTCTATTATTGTTTCATGATTATAACTATTTTTAATTTTCAAACAACTACCTTTCAAAATATAGATCTCCGGCCGGAGAAAGCCGGAGACTTGTGGTCCGGCCGGAGCCGGAGATCTTTAAAAGGCCGGACTCCGGCAAAGCCGGAGCCGGAGCGGGGAGATCCGGGTGCATCCCCTAATTCTAATATATATATATATAAATATTAATATATATATATATATATATATATATTATATATATAGTATATATAATATATATATATAGTATATATATTAATTATATATATAATAGTATATATAATATAATAGAGACCAGGATAATGGCTGTCCAAGGTAGTGAAATAAAGACCAAAATATTGAAGAAACGATGAGTTGCAGCACTTAGTTATTCTGATCTCCAAACATATAACATCATAGAATTGATTAATTTGGAACTTTATGATTAGCCATATAAATTAAAAGAATAAAAGAAAAAGGGGAAAAAGGGATGAGTTAGAAGAAACTAACCTATTGACGATTTTTAATTAATCTCTCCTTGACACTGTGTGTAGCACTTCCTTTCTTTTATCTTTTTCTGAGGGCAAGCAATCAGGCGATAGTATTTTCTGACGGTGGTTCCTTTACATCTCGGGACACCGCTACCTATGCTCGCGAAAATGTGCACACTTGATATGATGTTGGATGTGTAAAAGGTCAGTCGGGATATGTGTTTATTTATAAAAATGGATGGGGGGAAACTTAAATAATGTGTATAAATATAAATATAACCTTTCAACATTTATTAAATAATTATATATAATAGACACCAAGGGATAGCCAAAGAAAATTAAAAGTATAAATTTATTAGGGCAAATGACCAAATATATGATAAATTAGGTAACGAAAATAGTGTAAAGTATAAACACTTCCAGTCCTATTTCAGGTCTTGGAGTAATTCTCCACAGAGCCGGAAATAGAAAAGTTAATACTAATTTGGATAATTTTAAGTTATGGACACAGAAGTCCTTTTAAGTGAGGTGGAAAATCACCTCGGTATACAACAATGTGAGAATTTACAAAAATACGGATTAAGGCGACATTTACAAATGGTGGAATTGACTCAGGTGTGATTGCTTATATAAGTATATGAGGACAATTTTAAATATGGCATTCACACGTTAGAGGTTTACACAATTTCCTACTGACTCCAGTAGGTCTTTACAATTTTTCTTACTAGTTATAACAAGTATTTTTCAATTTCATATAAAAAATAACAACTTCAACTTATCTTAAGTGGTTGTTATCTGAAAACCCATACTTCATTTAAGACGGGTTTGTGATTATGGTTTGCATGGGATGGTGGATCAGGTCAAATGGGATCAATTGACTTTCAAGCAAGATTTTTTCAAAAGCAAGGGGACATAATCCATAAAATAAGGCGAAGGGCCAAAGCAAAGTTGCGGCGTTCAAACAGTGAAATTGGTACCAAGCCTTGAAATGGGTCGTCAAAACAAAAATGCGACCAAGCATAAAAATTCAAGCATTAAAATTGCGACCAAGCATAAAAATTGAGCCGAAGGCAAAAATGTCCAAAAACAAAAATCATCTAGGCTTTGAGCCCAAAACAAAAATAATCCAAGCGCAAAAATGATTTGCGTCCTCGCAATAAAACCTGTAATGGAAATGAATTACAGTGGGGTCTAAAGTTAAGTTAAATTTAATATTTAAATAGTTAAATGAATTTGCTTTAGGAGCTTATATTTACTATGATAAGAAGAATTTACTTAGGGGATAAGTTAAGAAGGGGATATTTCATATTGAGAGATTTTGCATTTAAAGGGAAGAAGGGAACCCCTATCTGATTAGAATCTGTATGGGGTTTTTGCTATATCCGTGCAATGATGCAAGTTGAAACGTGCAGGTGAATGTCCCTTGACCTGCATAAACATTTAAATTTGCTTTTATTTATTCTTTTTCCTTTAACGCATTTCATATTATTTATCATTATTCAATACATTAATAATAGAAATTTTAGTAGATGCAATACAAAAAGCACTAACCTGATGAATCCGAAATGCAATGAATTAAAGTTTCCCAATATAAAATACAAAGAGTGGGAAAATATGAACATGTACAAACGAATGTTTCATTTAAAAATACTAATTCGTTTGTAATTGAAAAATATGAAAACTAAGATTTAAAGTTATACTTTGCACTAGAAAAGAGAACATATACATATTAGGTAATAATTGTCTATTATCGTAAATTGGAACATTTTAAAGTAAATAAAAACCAATAAATAAAGAATATTCACAATTTAATACCTTTGTGAATTTAATACCTTTGTGAATTACCACTCGATTACTCGATAACCTGAGGGTATGGGACTGAATGGAATCTCCATTACATCCCTCCCCACTAAACTTGGGCCCCACCTCATTCTAAGTTTTTCACGTTAAGAGTGAAAATAAAGTTGAGGGTGGTTTGCAAGTTTAAAGGTCATACAAGAAAGCTTGATAAATTAAATGCATTGAATTAAAATATGTACATCATTATACACCCGCAAAAGCAATTTTCTTTTACCAGGTTTTCATATAAATTTTGTATATAATCATTATATGGATACGAAGAATAATTACATACAAAGAGTATTTACATTATAAAATTCATAGTTTAATAAGGCTGATTGAATACAACACGCATGATAAATATAACAAAAGCGCACTGAACACAAAAGCATTAATAAAGCACTGAATACTATCACTTTAAATCCCAGAACCACATAAGCAATAAGCATTGTCGTTGTACTGGCGGATATGTTGAATATTGTCGGTCTTTAGATTAGGTATCCGTTTTTTCAAAATCCGCTTTCCAAGATATTTGATATCCGTTTTTTCAAATTCCGCTTTTCAATGCGGGACAGTAACCGACACTAATAAGCATAATAAGCAAGCACTTTTAGTTTAACTGTTTCACAAAACATTAACACTAGCAACATCCTTTAATTGTTTCATGCAATAGCATTAACACTGCAATATCCTTTAATTGTTTCATGCAATAGCATGAACACTATAATAAGCTAATAAGCAATTTCTCACATGGTGTCGTGTGTAAAAAGGTGTGGGGAATAGAAGTGGTGCACCAAAAAAATAAATATTATTAGTACAAGAAATGATATGATGATACTTTACATGCACAATGAAAAAAAATGAAATATTTTTAATACCATTGCATTATGCAACATGCAACATTACGTCTTACGTCAACCATCAGTGTGCATATAAAGATCATGCTTTTATTTACAAAATTATTATTTTATTTAGAGGTATTCCCTATTCTAAGTTAACACACAAGCACTCAATTTATCAAAGAAGAAGATAGGACAGTCAGAGACATAGAGACAGAAAATTTTTTATTTAGCGATAAAAAAAAAAGATTTATTTATATTTATCAAGGGGAATTTTTTCTTTAAGAGGAATTTTTAAGGGGAATTATATGGAATCACTTGAAGAATTCATTTTCATAGAGTGTCATTATTCATTGTCATTATTAAGCTCCACTGTAGTGCGTAGGAGATAATTGAAATGGATACCTCCAAGACAATGAATGTAGCAAGGTTCATTGGTGAAGGAAGCACCATGAATAATTGGCTTGGGATTGTTATAGTATACATGAACGGGTATCTTGTATACGTCAGCAAAAGCTTCCATGACTTCGGGGATGGGTAACTGACCCGGTAATTTTAACAGACGAAGCTTCTTCTGGATTTGTCTTCCCTGAAGTTTGTACTTCACGGAATGTTTTTGGAGAAACGAAACGACGACTTCTCTTACTTCTAGGTGTCTGTCTACCGTTCCATATAGACACATGGCGAAGCACTTGTATAAAGCGTCACCGCCCCCAGGTATTTCTAATTGGAAGAAACCATCCGGAATGTACTCAGTGTGTGGTACTGCTTCCGTGTCTGGGTTCAGCTCATCAGCTACAGGGGAACGGGACAGAGCATCGGCTACGACGTTAGTTGACCCCGACAGATGTCGTATCTCGAAGTCGAACTCATCCAACTCCTCTATCATGCGGGCTAGGCGTCCATCTACAAGACTCATATTTTGGAGGTATATTAGGGGCATATGGTCTGTGAAGATTATGAATTTAGTTCCCCGGAGAAAGGGTCGAAGTGATCGGACGGCCCAACGCAAAGCAGTGAGCTCTTTGTCAATGACGCCGTAGTTACGTTGGGCACCACTAAACGTCATTGAGATGAAAGCTATAGGCCTTCTTTCATCATTTTGGAGTTGGGAAAGACACGCTCCGGCCTCCGGCCCCAATTTCGGAAGCGTCTACATGAAGTTCTAAGGGAGAAGCTTCAGGGCTATAGTCGGGAAATCCCAAGGTTTTTGGGTTTACCAAAGCCGCTTTCAGCTCCTCAAAGGCCGTTTGGCATGCTGGAGTCCAGTTTATGACTCTTCCACCGGTTTGACAGGACAAGGGCTTGCTTATCTGGGAACAGTTCGGGATGTGACGCCTATAAAAGTTCACCATTCCCAGAAACTGTCGCAGATGTTTGACGGTGGAAGGTGTGGGAAACTCCAAGGCACCTTTTACGTTTTTCTCAAGAGGGAGAATGCCCTGCTTGGAAATACGGTGGCCCAAAAATTCCACTTCGGTGCGGCAGAAGCGGGTTTTTGCAGGCTTGAGTTTTTTACCGTTTGTTTCCAAGGCAGTTAGAACTAGTTTCAAAGTTGAAAGGTGGTCCTCAACGGTTTCACTCATAATGATGATGTCATCCAGGTACACCATCACCTTGGACCATGGTATCTCTGACAATGCCAACATCATACCGCATTGGAAGGTCGCCGGGCCGTTCTTGACACTGAAGGGCATTTTCAGGTATTCATATTGGGAGAATGGCGTTGAAAAGGCAGTTTTTTCAACGCTGTCGGGCTCCATGGCCACCTGGTAATAGCCGCGAACTAAATCGATAGTGGAGAAATAGGTATTCCCGAACATGTTATATACCATATCGATTAAGTTGGGCAGCGGGAATGAGTCCGTTTTTGTGATTTTGTTAAGTTTCCGGTAATCGATACAAAGTCGAAGTTTACCGTCCGGCTTCCTGACCGGAACTACAGGAGCCGAATAGGGAGACTTACTGGGACGGATGATGTTTTGGTCCAGCAACTCTCGGCATTGCTTTTCGATTTCTTGGGCCAATGGCCCTTGAAATCTACAAACGGGGATTCGGACAGGACGTGAGTTCTCAAGCTCGATGGTGTGCGTTATATTGGTTGCTACGCCCACATCGTGATCGCCAAAACTAAGAGAGGACTGATGTTCTAAGAGTACATCCATAAGACTTTGCTTTTGTTCTTCACTTATGGGGAGCTCAGAAAAACAAAATTCCCTCTCTATTCTGTCCGGAGTCCAAACTTCCTTACATTGAACAAAGTCATCCAAAGAGGTGTTCACGGTGTTAATCCGTATGGGAGAATCATCCTCTTCCTTAAGAGACATAACATGGCCCATTACGGTATTTCTCCGTATATATTGTTTTTTTTCAGAAGGATTTAATAGGGCTATGTGGCTAGGAGATGCCAAGTCTAAAATTCCCAGAACAGGTAAGATATTCCTCTCTGCGACTCCTTGGAATCCAACCAAGGACAAAGGTGCATTTTGTGGCCCTTTTATTTCCACCATTCTACATGAGTGAGGGGGAATATTAATGGAGCAGACGTTTACACATTTATAAAAAGGAATGTTGGAACTTTCACCTTTGGCAATAGCCTGTATGACTGTACCTTCCCTGCGTAATAACTTCCTGGTGGTAAGATCAGGAAGAAGTTTGTTCTCTTCTAAGGCTACGGCTCCTAAAACAATCGGAGCAGGCATTAGTTCTGCAGGAACGATCAAAAAGATGATAGGTTTAGAAACCCAGGTATGGCCGAAGAAATATAAAGGAGTCTCTATGTATTGAGTAACTGGAGCCGTGTGGTCACGCGCCAGACCACGAATGGCCTTAATTCCAATCTCAGCAGAAGGTCGGATGGGAATATGTTTTAGGTAATTTTCAACCAAGTCCGAACCAATAAGACTTACAGATGCTCCGCTATCGATCATACAGCCGAAATAACTTGAATCGTGCGGGCGGAAAGCTACGGAAATGATCAGAGGATCAATGGAACTTGGTTTACAATCCACCTGGACTGTCCGAAGTTTACAATCCAGTAACGGGGAAGCTTCCGAAGGTTTCAGATCTCCACTTATGGCATTTTGTGTATCGTCAGCGGAGGTGATTGAGTCGATCACAGGAACGTTCTCCACCAGGCGACTCAACCCTGGGGAGACCAACGGTTTAAAGGCGCTGAACTTGCTTTATCCGGTCCTTTACAATGGCCCTCTAAGTGGGACTTTGAACAAGCATCACAAGGATCCAGGAAACGCCTCGGAGTCCTCTGTGGCTTTTCCTTCATTGGGGACCGAGACTGTTCTCTTTTTGTGGGGATTTTCTATAATAAACCTTATGAACAGGAACGGTTCTACGTGTATCATCTACTGGAGAAGCAGACTTATTTCGACCTTGTCTAGGAGGCGTCCTATGAGTACACCTCATACCAGAGTGTGGGCCACCACAGAACGGGCAGGTGAAAGCTCTGGGAAGTGGGGGCGATGACTGTAGAGAACGGCGGGACCTACATTCATCTCGAACGTGCCCTTTCTTCTTACAGTAGCTACAAATTCCCAAGAATTTGTAGCAATCCCGCATACTGTGTCCTTTCTTACAGAATTCACAGATGATGACTTTTCTGTCTTCTCTGATGTTATAGCGAGAAGAAGGTTTAATTTTATGGTCGCGTCGAAAATCCCGGCGATCATCATCTCGGGGCGAGTACGTATATATTATAATACCACCGATGGTATCACTTATTGAGAGACACTAATCACATCTGGACGAATTATGTGAGGTGAGTGATCTCAGATGAAGGATGAACACACGATGGATCGGTTTGGCGGTTGCGGTAGACTTTACTCACTATCTGATACAGTTTCTATATATCTAGTTAGCGTTGCACTAATGTTAATCTTATCACGTAACTGCGTTGATATCGTGTTATCATGATCATCTCTGTGTGTTTATATATAGCATAGATTTCTATATGAGTGTGTCTCTTTTCTCTAGTTAATTGATGAATCATGTAAGAGATGGAATTAGGAAAGTTATTACGGTCACTTCTAAAGAGTCATAGTATAAACTTCTATGATCTTATATGATTACCCATGAGACTGGTGTTTGGACCTCATTCTATATTATACTATAAATATTCAGCGACGCTCTCACCGTTCAGATATCTGCGTGAGGATGAACTACATGTAAAATGCAGTACTCATAAAGGACTCGGTTACCACATATTATCACGATTCCGTTAATATGCGCGGCGCGCTATAAGCTTTCAAACTCACGGTAATGAGAGCGTACATACTGATGGGTATTACCTATTAGGGTATCTCGAACGTAAAGCCGATTAATTAAGTAGTGATAGCGGACATAGCCAAACAAAAAAATATAGTATCATCTATTATTACTCGAGAGCTTATCGTTACTAATATGTGTAAATTAAGAACACACTTGTCATTAAAATATGGCATACATTTCTGCGAAATCTGTTACAAAAAGCACTCACACACACAACATATACAATTATGGCACCGAAATAGCTATGAGTACAGCTTTCCGCACACAACATCCAAGCTGAAGCCCATGACCATTAGAGCAATCATAAGTTTCTTTGGATGTATTGTGACCCTCTGAAGAAAGCGTGTGAGTCGTTAAAGTTCTGATTCAGTGCCAATAGCCTTCAACATCTCCAGATATAAGTTATGTTAGAGGCACAAGATCGAGTAGATGCTGTGGAGATATATGCATTATGGTATACGGTGAGATTTGCTGAGTACAGAACCAGGATTAAACACACTTCGGCGGAACAGAGCCTATCACCAACTTTGTCAAGATTAGGGCTAGTGCTTATATTGTGCTTTAGCTCTAGTGTAATATGATACTATAGAGTGTAATTGGGACTGATGTAGCGATAGGATCATCTCTCTGCGCGAGTACTTCACCAAAACTTTTTTCTTATGATTCATGCGTCACTCCTTCCTAATTGTAGTACAGACCTAATGTGATTTCTAACATGTCTATGTTCTTGGAGAACCTCTATGCGCATATACTGGTCTCCGAGTGACTAATTCCTTGGGTTCTACTTCTGAGCTGTAGTACGTATGTATAATTATGAAAGTTATTCATTACGTAATCTCACTACATAACTATTTATTCGGTTCGACGTAATGGTCAAAAAGGTAGATATAATATAAAAGATATGGGTATGTGTTCCCTTAGGGTAATTATAATGAGCTCATCTATTACTACTTATCACTGTGCATTATATATTATACTCACTCATTTGATCCCTGATATCTATAATAATCACTAACAAGTCTCACTAAGTATAAGTGTATGTGTATATGTGAGTATAATATATGAGGTAATACTAGTAGGTATGCATGATATATCTATTATTAGAGATCATATCATATATAATGAGCTTGTATGGAACTTTGTTATGGTCTTATTTTAGTAATAATATTAATTATATGATACTATTCCTCCTCTATTGTTTAGGACGATAGTTTCTTAGTGAGTGAGATTCATAATTTTTGTATATCAATAATCTATACTAATTTAATGAATTACTAACTACCGACATTATAGATATTAGAGATCGTAATGGAGGCTAATGTGAGAAGTCACATTATACCTTCTACATTAGCTAGGATATACATAATTATTTTATATATTTAATAATGAGGTAAATGGATATCGCACTAAAGGTTATCTGATATAAATTCTGCGCACCTTCAAACAATAAGTGAGGTTATTTTTTTTTTTTATTTAACCCCAAATAGAGGGTAAAAAAGTAACTCGTAGTGAGGGGTATAGAGTATTAGTCATAAATTCTTACGAGCTATGAAGTCTACAGCTTTATTTCATTTGCTAATAGCTAATAGTTATTGAGGTTAGCTTTTATCATACTAGATAATATATGAGGTGAATTAGATCAAATAAACCATCTACTCTGAATGTCAGTAATTTGAGAATTACAGTAATATATATATACAATTAATCATCACTATATTTCCCCATATGTATAGATAATGTATATTATGAGTGAGAGTCTCTGGTCTGAACAAGATTTTTTAATGTTCATCTACGCACTGTGTCAATTCCAAAAGCCTTACAAAAATAGATATACGTTTCACACTTACCTAGGGAGTTGTGTTTTAATACTAATAGTATATGCTAGGTCTGTAGACCCCTATCTTTAGTGTGTGTGTGGGTATCTAGGCATGTCTATCCTTCATCCTAATAGTTTCGGTGTAGTTGGACACACCGTTATGTGTCTCCAATAGCGTAGATACTTATACTAAGGGCAGTGCTTGGTGCAAAAAAATCGGCGCAATTGGTACTTACATAGGGCGGCATAATAATATGTGAGGCAATACCTATCAACAATCAATAACGTGAAAATCTATCCTTCTCTATGGAAAGATGGAATTCTCTAATTATCAGTATAGTAAGTAGAGTAGCGAGAAGGCAGTTGAGAGTCAAGAGCACGTATGACATTTTTTAGTACACGAAACAAACCCTCTACTACCTCTCCGTTGCAATATTTGATATGAGCAGTGTTTATCGTGAGGTTATAGAAAGCATCTTGTACTCTATATGTATCTTTGTCACAATTGGAGACACAACGAACTTTGTCAGAACGACAACGAATCGACCAACGTGCGCGTATAATGCCAGCTATATATACCCCTACTGTCGGAAGCAGACTGCAATGGTAACTCTACGTGATTGACATTGTAGATAGTGTGGGCGTCTGCAGTAGTAGAGCGTAGATCGTCGTGTGGTATTTAAAAGAGGCACAGAGATCGGATACAGGTACACACGCTTGCAGACACAATACTCCTTATACAAGGAAGTTATCTAACATATGGGTTTGAGAGAACTGAACACGCCAGAAAGAACTTGAAGGTTTCAACGAGTCGAATGAACGTCTAAGATTGAGAATGCCACGCTCGGGTCGAGACGGTCACACACGAGACGAAGGCAGCTAGTCGCATGTCTCTACGAGCGAGCGCAATCAGATTGATGTGCATATATGAGTGATATTCCTTCGCGCGGATATCCCAGTGCCATAATGTGCTAGGTCCAGGTAAGATGCCAAATTAACAAGCGTAACTAGATAGCTATGTAACAAAAGCACAGAGTCGTCAGCGTTGACAGGCAGCTTAGCTAGTACATGATGTTCTCGCCATCTTTCCTGCAAAATAGCGAGTGTGGTATCCAAATCGATGTAAGACTACTAGAAAGATTTACAGTGAGTGTTACCACGAGATTACGAGATATTATACTATAGTATAGACCAACACGACACCTGCTCGCATGGATAACGAAGAGAGAGCAGACGAGTGGAGAGTTGTATATATGATTTAACCATAATCTTTTCCTCTAGATGTAATCGTTCATGTGGTAGACTCGTAAATCACTCCTTGACACCAAGCCATGTGAAGTTATGCGTTTGGCCTCTTCATCTGGAGACTAGGCATCAGATAGAACGAATCTTCTTATGCGTAGATCGGTTGCGTGTCCGAGTCTACAGTATATTGCGAGGAGACAACCGCTGCATATGGTTAGTGCAGTCCACTATTGTCGTCCTTGCAAACTCACTCTCCACACAAAGAGTTGGTGTGCCTCTACATTCTGAGGTGATTGTATTTGATCGTCTTCTGTGGAGGGTGGTGTGGCAGGCATTTTTGTGTGGGTGCTACGCCCACGAGAGGCGATTGTTCAGTACGTCGAATAGCATTGACAGCTAGTGAGTGAGACAGATAATAGCGGGAGTCTTGAAAGAGGAGTGCGGATATGTATATCATCACCAATGTATATGTGATGAATATATAGCGCCTTTTATTAACGCGTTCTTCTTAATTGCTTTGATCTCTATATTATCTCTATTAATACTCACAATTAGACACGCCACAGCAGCAACACACTTAGCAGCGACGAGAATCATGAGAGAATTCCATGACACGTGTGATACCTAAGCGAACCAGGATAGGAGATGATATGTGACATAACTACTCTGATCACCATACTAATGCAAAGTATGTCACCTAGACATGATTAAATATTCTAACGATTTAGTGATAGCATCTGTTTCCATACCGTGATTTTGCTGTCCCGTAGTCCACGATGAGAACCAACCTCTCGCTCCGTCTCCACCACGTCAGGAGCGCACGCGTATCACGGTAATATGACGAAAAACAAATCGACGACAGATCGATGGTGTGAGGCGCATCATCCACCAGAGAGCATCCATCTCTCATCAAATTTGTCGCTTCGAGAGTACACGCTATTAGTCATGCGGGAACGGCATGGTGATAAAGGGCCAAGCTAGCGCGGGTACAAGTATCTACCAGAGTGATTTATGCTCGAGGACACCTTGTAAATTCCGGCTCTCAGTTGTAAGGTTATACATACAGTATGCAATTATATGTGAGAGGCAATTATTAAAAATTGTATGCAGTGCTCATATAACTTAAACAATCTATCTCAGTATATATATTATGTATTTTTTACGATTATGCTATGTCATTATACACCAATTGAGACTCCTTTCTGGCCTTCTAAACTAAGACTAACCACTGATTTTATATAATTATTAAATATACTTGTAAGTATAAGTAGACTAATAACATAATCAACCCAGTTGACTTACACTCTACTTCCTTATGAGTGTATAGAAAGTATAGAGAGCGAGACTCTTCAATTAAACTCACAATCCTGAGCGCGATTAGCCACGTTTATCGCGTTAGACTATGAAAGTAGACTATGTTCACACTATACTAGATCAGATGTACAGAGTCTCTAATTGACTTCTAAACGATTATATATAGATTCTCCGAGACAAGTTCAAGGGGACATTATTCCATTAAAATTAACAGTGAATACACTCACAAAGAAAATATTGGAGGCATCAAAATATATACAATAAAATGAGATCAAGTGGTTTTGTATCACCATAAACAAATATTTAGCTATATACCTCACTATATAAATAACAAAAATTGGGCAAAAATAAAAGTTCGATAACCATAGCATTAAAAATGAGATCACCAGCATTAAATTATATTATGCACAAGATTGTAAATATTATGTAAGACCAAGCATAAAGAATCCAGCACTAAAGGCTAAAACCTGTTAAATGGGAAATTATATATGTAAAAATAACTATAAATTTAGATTTACCATCACATAAGCTCACTCACAAAGTTAAGTTAAATATTAAGTATTAAATAGGTTATAGAATATGCTTTAGATAGCTATTTTTACTTTATGTATAAATGAAGATATTTTTTATATAGGGTATTATATATGCTCTATCAATTTTATAGTAATAGATAGAGGGATATATTTATTAAGTATGGAAGAAGCTAACATTTAAGGAAGGAAGGTAATATAAATATATATGCCATGGTCAACCATAATATAATAAGGTTAATAGAGGTACTTATACCCCTATTTGATTATTATATAATCTAGTTTATGGTGAGTATTTTAATGCTAATATAGTAATTACCGTTTACATAATCTATATCGTGATATCTAATCAATAATTATAGCATAGTTGGTATGATGCTAAGTAATGTTACTTTATCCTATTGTCAATATTAAAACATATTTAAATATATATCTTTTATTAATTATTTATTAACACAGTAATTTATGAGCTCAAACACACCATTTCTCAATATAGTAATAATTATAGTACACACGCAGAGTACAAAATATGACCACTAACCTATTAAACTAGAATATTATCTACGATAAAATGCATATAAATTATAAGTATTCTCACCCACATATAAAGTTATAAAAGTGGAAATACGTACAAACAAAATGCTCCAAGATTATTTTAGTTAGTAAAAAAATATATTTATAATATCATAAATATAACCGTTAATTTAGTAATTCAACTATAAGAAACTGATGACTCATTAAACTCATTTTAAATATAGGAAAATAACTTATTCACTAGTAAAAATAGTAATGAACATATATATATATATTGTCGCACTCACATTGATTTAACTCACTTTAAAGATCATTGCATACATTCTGGCTCTATGTAATACAAGTATAGAGTGGAACTACTATAATTTTGTCTCGTATAACACCACAATATCACTCTAAGTCAGAACCACCCACAGGAGAGAGATAACGTGTCTTCTCAATATCTTCACACTCTTTGTTATGAGTATGACAGTGTTTCATGTATGGGGATATAATAATATCTCTAACTGTATCAGCTTATAAGAGTATGAGAAATACTATCTCGGTGTATGAGGTTCTGACGACTGTCACTAGAGTATATTCTGAAGTGTAGAAATATACCCAGAGTTATATCATTACAAGGTTAGATTACGAATGTGTAGCTACTAGATGAAATAAGATAATAGTATTTTTACATTCTAATAAATTAATTTTAATAAAGATTATTTATAGCGACGAGTGATAGGCATAAATAAGCCCCTATATACATAACATTATATACATTATATATATATATAATTATATAATATATATATATATTATATATATATTATATTATTATATATTATAATTAATATATATAATATATATATATATATTAATATATTATATAAATATTAATTAATATATATATATTTATGAATTATATATTATATTAAATATATTATATATATTAATATATTAATTAATTTAAATATATATATATATATTATATATATATATATATATTATTATATATATTTATATATAACTAATGACACCGGTTATCAGATTATACTTAGAATAATAATTACATATTTGCATATAATATAAACTATATAATAAGTTTTATAATTTAATTATAAGTACACAATGAGTAATTCTAGCTAAATATAGTCTGATATCTCAATTATTTCAAAACGGATTTTTTGACACTCTTGAATATGTAAATAGATGTACTAAGGACATTGATAAAATTAATTAAAATTCTTTCGATAATGTTATTTGATGCAGTCGAATTTAGCAGATGGATTGATTCGAAGCAGAGGATATACTTTCCCCAGTATTAATATTCCCCAAGCCTAAGTATATATATTAATATATATTAATATAAATATTATATATTGTCATTGTTACTCATAAAATAATACCTATAATATATAAATTAATGAGTCTATCTATATATATATATATATATATATAGAGTATATAAAATATAGAAATATATAATTTGAATAGTAGTACTTCACATCTAATCATATACTCACCACTCACAATCTTGACTATAAATTAAGACTGCTATCATATATAAAATAACTATTCACGAAAGATTTAATTATATATTTCACCACAGTTTGAAAGAGTAGTAATATAACTTTAAGCATTTTAGGATGGTCTAACTATCATTAATTAAATCATTTAAAAGTATTTCTACATCCTGTTTATTTGGTTCGTAAATGGTGAGAAGATCTTTATTAATATATAATATGAGCTCAAAATATTGTTAATATTTATTCTAAGTAATATTCTAGGTATAGTATAGATACTCCGTCTAGTATATATATATATATTATATATAATATATATATATATATATATATATATATATATATATATATATATATATATATATATATATAGATTATATTTATATATTATATATAACATATATATATATATATATATATTATATATTATATAATGGGGTAATTACATTTCATACTAATACACCCCAGAGTATATATATAATGGTTATGATTATTGTTATTGAGTGTATGTAATTGGCCAATCACTCTGCCTAGTAAATATCTGATTAAAAAATATTTGTATGAAGTAATACTTGTGATCATATCATACAATCAAGAGTTGCGACTTTCAACCAATGCGTATTCGAAACCTGTGAGTATAAATACATTCCTTTCTACGTATTTAGATCTTGTCAGAATTCTCTATATATAAGCTTGATAATTATAAGTAAAGACAATCTTCATTACCTTTATCTTAACATACTAGTGTATAGTGAATCAAATATCTCATTACCTATAAGTAATCTATTATATGACAATTATTACTTTACTTTTTAATAGACAATTATTACCTAATATATATATGTTCTTTTTTCTAGTGAAAAGTATTTCTTTAAAGTTTAAAGCTCAGTTCTAGTTAAATTACAAACGGATTAGTATATTTTTCTAAAATCTTGGAGAATTTGTTTGTACGTATTTCCCACTTTTTATAACTTTATATTGGGGAACTTTAATTTATGCCATTTCGGATTCTAGTTCAGGTTAGTGCTTTTTGTATTGCATCTCTTAAATTTTCTATTATTGAAATGGTGTGTGCTAAATAATGTGTTAAAAATATAAATAAAAAGCAAATTTAAATGTTTATGCAGGTCAAGGGACATTCACCTGCACATCTCAACTTGCATAATTGTCGATCGAGATTGAACGGATCTAGCAAAAACCCCAAAACGATTAATAAATCAGATAGGGGTAAGCCTCATTAACTTTAATATATGGTTGCATGGCATGATATATTTATATCCCCTTCTTCCCTTAAATGTAGCTTCTCCCATTCTTAAAAATCCCCTTCTTCCTAAATTGTAGAGCATTTTATCCCCTAGTAAAATCTTCTTATCATAGTATAAAATTTAATAATAGTCATCCTATAAGCAAATTTCTCTAAATATAACGTAATTTTATAAATTACATAAATTTAACTTAACTTTGCTTACTGTGATGGAATCTAATTTAGTTTTTCATTTCATTTCCATTACAGGTTTTTGCCTTTGGCTGGATTCATTATATAGTACTTGGTCTCTAAGTTTTGCTTTAATGCTTGGTCTCAATTTAATGCTTGGTCTCAATTTTAATGCTTGGACGCATTTTTGTTTTTGGCCCATTTTTGTTTTTGGATACAATTTTTTGTTTGGGCTCAAAACCTTGATCATTTTTGTTTTTGATATTGTACAATTTTTTGCTTTGTGCTCACTTCTCTGTTATAATTTTATTGGAAATATGTACCCCTTGCTTTGAAATATCTTACTTATATATAGAAATACTAAAATAGAATACTACTTCTCGACCTGAGATTATACACTATAAACTGTCAACATCATTATACTCAATGCTAAACCATAACACGGCAATCATTGAATAAATTAGTGAAAGTCCAAAATTTCAACTATATAACTTAACAACTTTAAGTTAAGTGTTAAGTTCGTTATGTTATATTCTTATAAAATAAAATTATATTAATAAATCATATGACTTATTAATTTAGCCAGTAAGCAATATTTATGTAAAGCTAGCATTTGTAAAATTACATAAAACCAGATGCATTAAACGTAATGAATGTCCTCATTTTATTATATTAATTGCCCTTATTATACTATATTAATTTAACTTGTAAACCTTAACATCACTGAGCCAGAATTCTGAACCATCTCGTAAGTTAATACCCAGAGTATGTTTATATCGCGATAGGAGATTCTTCACTCAATTTCAATGGTACCTATACCCTCCCGTCGCGCAAAAATTAATGTATACGAGCCTCACTCTCTCTTTCCTATTTCCGCCGTAAAATACACTGTGAAAACTTATTGATGGGATATGCTCTGAAAGATCACCGCGTAGAGAATATGATGGATCGTTGTTATTTTTACTTCAAGTTATCCCTATTTCACTGAGATTGTGTATGTCACATAGATAGTTAAAATACCAGTTATACACCTATATATATTAATGATACTAATTGCTTAGATTCTACTTAGTCTAAATTGATCCTTGGCTATTTAATTATAATTATGCTAATTCTGAAAAAAAAATAATAAGTGAATATATGAATGATTTATTATTATATACGAACAAATCTATAATTTACTACTATACAAAAAAAGTTCAAAATACCCATGTCAATACTTTTAACAAACATAAATGCATGTATTGCTATTCATAAATACATTTGTCACGATCAACCACTACACCCATTCACACTCACATATGTGTGTGCCAATATCTTCTTCTCTCAAGCAGCAATAGATTCTCATGGTGTTCGAATATCTTTATGAATAGAGTAAATCATTCCGACCGACTAGAGAAGGACTCCTGTTCATTGTCTGATGGATGTGTCAACCGTGCCGCGATATAATAGAGAACGAAGATATCCCGTTGAGAGTAGGTGATAGCGTCGAGACGAATGTGAGAGAGTCATCTAGAGCGTTAAGAGTGCGTGGTCCTTGTCTCAATTCTACTGTCCCACCGTCTCATTCTCTCCTCACACTATACTTTCAATTAATTCTTCTCCAAATTGATTTCCAATTTTAGATGTAATTCATCAAAGTTGCGCCATCCATTAATCGGCACTCTCTATGAGACGAATTGCACCACTGTGTGTCGATGAATTCTCAGAATACACTAAGTGCTGCATGCCGATAACCGTCAGGTATCCTCCTATTAACTTATAGCGCTCTTAATTTCTCGTTCCCTTTGACAGCCCATTATCCAGGGTCTCTGGTGCTTTGACATTTCATAAGCCCATAATCTATATTTTGGCGCAGGTCTGAAAAGAAGAACACTGTTGATCTGCGTGGTGCGCGAGAGACCGTGCGCATATACTCACTATGATATAAAGAATCGAGTGCATAGAGTACTGCACATTAAATTACGCTCTCAAGAACGCGAGTATGCGTGCTATTCTCTTTTATGGAAGTGCTGTGTCTCAAGCACGGGTGTATCGTTACATCTCCGTCTCTTAATGAACACACAGCAATTGCTACCGACTGCGCACGACCGAGAACTCACACCAATGAGAACCAAATAACTAAGATTCTGCCTTGCACCACTCAGGACACTCACAATTACGAGAGTCACCGATTCCAAGGTAGATAGAAACCCTTTGAGGAGTGTGTATGTGTGGAAGTGGTTCACTCACTCAAAGATGAAAGATACTTTTACATCTACATTAATCATCAAACTTCTTATACTACCAACACGTCCGATCGTGGTCGGATTAATGAAAAATCACCAACCTCACGCTATGACCACTACAGTTAGTTCTATCAATGTCTGGTTCAATCTTCTACTAACTAGTGATAGAAAAAATATGAAATCCAAGCATGCGAGTCCGCGGATGACATATTCTCACTATTCACCTTAGGAAGACGCACGTAAGGGTGGGTCTGTGTCAGCCAAGTCCCTTTAAATACTCAAGGAGCAAGTAGTTACGTACCTCCAACCGTTCATATCTTGAGCTAAGATTCTGGTACTTATGTACTGTGACTCACACCACATGCTCAGGAAGATATACTGGACACCTCCGGATAACCATATACTGAAGCCGTAGAGTATCCCCTGGTGTGTAGACAACTCTGTTACGCACGTGCTTGTTATATAGCCGTAACCAACGAATCACACAACGGAAAATAGAGTTCTGGCTAAACCTGCAAACGCGAGCTCACCATAAAACATAATGGCATCATTGAGTTATACATGTTCAACAGTGCCACTGTTATACTATGGAGACTGTATCTCGCTCGATTCCCAACCTCTGTACATCGAGGAGTGCGGTTTAGTTGAGTCCTATTCCATGATTTCCATTGGAATTATGCCTACGTAGCTCCCCACTAGACTTAAATGCTCCCGACCTGTCAGGAGGCAGAGATAAGGAACTAACCTCCAATGTCGTGCTTTTATAGCCCTCGTCCAACGAGATGTATGTATATGATCCCGCTCTGTCTCCGTATAGTAACGCCTATGTATACTTCGTAATGTGGCCCGCGACAAAGTAGATTATCGAGTATCCTTCACAGATGCATACTTCTCTATATAAACAAATTCTTCCATTCTCCTCCATGTGTACGTTTGTAACGAAGAGTGGCCTTACCCACCACTTGATTTGTACAGCACCGGCTCTTCTATCTGTTACCTCGATATGTATATTGTCTTCATTTGCTTGTTCTCCTAGTTGATATAATGAGATAACAATCTGATATCCTCGAATTAAGGAAATTATGCTTTGGCTCTGATGCTAAAATAACTTTATTGCCATATTTCCATAGCTACCCGAGTTAGATATTAATAGACGAAGGGTAATAATTAATCTACAGAAAAGTATCTTACTATAAGTTGTCCACCAGAATATAACACTCAACCTCTGATGAACTCCATTATATTATGCCTCAAATAACATTTGGAACAAACGTAGTATACCTATTATTTAATACTACTACTAACTAACAACTGTATGCATTGCCATATATAAGGTATAAAATTGATCATACCACGGAACTGTGGAAGTATAAATCACCTAGTTGAGTAGAATAGAGCCATACCCTTAATTAGGAAAACAACTACCACTCTTTATTCTCCCTTTTTGACTCAATTGTACGACGCGGTAATAAATAGTTATGGTATAATATCGTATAATGACATTTCAAAATACTATACCCAAGCCAAGATTAAGTATAAGATAACCCAAGGTAAATATAAGATCTAAGAAGATTAGAGTTCATCACAAGAACCATGAAAATGTTTACACATGAGTTATCACAAATTAGGATGAACATATAGATTCTGTTGGAAGATGCCTTTAATCACGCCTAGTTACAACTGTACTAATAAATTCAACAAATAAAGTAGAAGGTTGCCTATCCTTGCGTCGATACAATTATGAATAGCTGAACTAAAGATTACTTTCTTGTTCTATTTGGAGATATTTATGAAGTACATATTAATTGTCACAAGCTATTACTACTAACCACAATGCCCATCATCATAATGGCATTTATTAAGAATTGTATATTACTTGGCAGCAGCTGGCAGGTCGTTTCCGCCAGCTGTATAGTTAAGCTATCTCCCAAAGTATAGTAATATAGTATATAATAAGTATCATTAGCGATATTTCTCCGTCACCGTGTAACACTTTAATAGCTATATTAGGTTTCTATCAATGATAAAGAGTAATAACTGAGTACACGAATAACGAGTAGAGTATAGCCGTTTGCTAACGCTCATAATACACCGGCTGCTGATCGAGAACCCTTATATAAGGAACCCATCTTGAATGATACGCTACTACGTTTTGGAAACGCTTTAGTGACGTCACGACTGACTGAATTTATACAGTAATATCGTATATTATAGTGGAAGTAACAGAGTCCCTATTATAAGGATCTGAGTACCATATATTTATTTATGTAGTCTTCGCTAGAATATCGACGGTAGCGGTTCCGCTAGAATATAATTAAGATAATATAAGAATGAGGTAAAACACCAGTCTTCAATATGAGTGAGGAAAAGATCATTGTAAGTTTTTTACTGACTCCTTTAAGAAAGTAAAATAATATGAATATCACTTTCCTAATTCCAATCTCTCATGATTCTATTCTCAAACTCAGTAAAAGAAATAATGAAGACATCTCTTAAACAGGAATCTCGCTATTATGAGTACAAGTCTATAACACCATACACAGATATTATATGTGTATAGACACGCGAGTCAAAAAAAGTTCACTCTAGTCGAAGCCTGATCTACGCGATTAACCAATTCATGGCATTATACGATACACTGGATTAGAATACTAGCAAGAGAGAATACGAAAGCAATCGCCCTCTTGACAAAATTGGTTAGCCTGTCCCGGAATTTTACTTTCTTCCTGACTCCTTACATAATATTCTCCACATTGACCTACAAGCTATATCCAGGTGGACAATACATAACACGCCAACCGAGCATATAGAGCCGTGCACTAAATCCACAGAGATTCTCTTCTTTCCGTCTCTTTCTCCGCGTCACCATCTATCGGGTCCATGATCTTGTTGTTTTTTGGCTTTGGTCCAATATGTAGAAACCATACACATTGGTGGTACTAATGGTTTAATCGCTATGTGTATGATACGCCTATGTAAGTAAACAAAGTCTCATACTACTATATATAGGTATTTTCGTTTCACCTTGCGACCATAAAATTAAAACCTTTCTATCTCAGCTACTATATAAAATCAGAGAAGATCAGGGAAATTCTAATCACTATGTGTATTATATATCTGTTAAAGAAAAGGACACAGTATTATATATATATTAATTATATATAATATATATATATATAATACATATATATATAGATATATACACCAGATATAGCGGGCTAATTGCTACTAAATTCTAGTGAATATGTATTATACATGTCATAATAGAATGAGGATAAGAGGCACAGTTCGAGTAAATTATGAAGTATGGTCCCGTTCCATTCTATCTTTACAGTTCATCGCTACCCACTTCCCAAGTAAGCTTTATTACCCTGCCCTTGATCTGTATATATATATTATATATATATATATATAACTGTGATGGGCCCACACTCTAGACGTATGCATATTATAGCGTAATATAGTATGAAGTGTACTCATAGGACGCCTCCTAGACAAGGTCGAAATAAGTCTGCTTCTCCAGTAGATGATACACGTAGAACCGTTCCAGTTTCCTTTACATAAAAAGGTTTATATATTATATAGTGAAAAAAATCCCTATAACAAAATAATAGAGAATCATAGTTCTACGCGTCTCACAATATAATTATAAGGATAACACACATGAGAGGAACTCCGATAGTCGTTATACTATTGGATCCTATGTGATATGCTTTTATTTCAAAGTCACTCACTTAGAGGGGCCATTGTTAATAAGACCTGAAGTATAAATAAGCAAGTTTCAGTGAGCTCATTTATTTATACTATAGTTATGGTACTTACCCAGTAGATGTTGTGAGAGTCGGCTGGTTGTATTATGAGAAATACGTTTACCTCTATTGATCGACTATCATATTACACCTCCAGCCTGTATACGATTACTAACCAAAATGCCGATTAAGGATGAAATCGATAAACTACTTCGTAGGAAGCTCCCGTAACTGTATGTGGTAAAATCATATATCAGTAGAGTCATGTACAACAGGTGGATTGATAAAACCAAGTTTTCCATTTATCCATTACTTTATATTATTATAAATGATATACATTCCAGTGATAGGCTTTCCGCTCCGTCACGATCAATATAGTTATTTCATGAGCTGTATGACTATAGCGGTATAAGCAGTCTAGTATATAATATATTATATAATATAATATATATATATATAAATATATATATATATAAATATATTATATATATATTATATAATATAAATATATATATATATATATATATATATTATATATAGATATATAATAATAATAAATAATAATATATATATATATAATATAATATATATATATATAATATATATATATATATTTATATATTATATATAATATTATTTTAATATAATATATATATAAATATATATTATTTATATATATATATAAAATTATAATATATATAATATATATATATATATATATAAATAATATATATATATATATATATATATAGAAATAATATATATATATATATATATATATATATATATATATATATATATATAAAAATATATATATATATATATATATATATATATATTATATATATAATAATATATATATATATTATAATATATATATACCGTATATAAATATAATATATAATAATAATATATAATATATATATATATATATATATATTATATATAATATAAATATATGATATATATTATATATAATATATATAAATATATATATATATATATATATATATATATATATATGGTAATATATTATATAAATATATATATATATATATATGGTATATATATATAATATATATATTATTATAACCCTATATATATATATAAATAATATATAATATAATATATATATATAATTATTATATTATATAATAGTATATGTATGAGTAAGTCTTAATTTGATATTCGGACTTGTGAGTTGGAGAAATTTATTATACAAATAACAATTATTCAACCATATTACCGACCTATTTCTGCTGAGATTGTAGATAATTAAAGGCCATCGTTAGTTCATGCGTCTAGTGTCCACACGGCTCTTTACAAGTTACTCATATACTATAGAGATTACTCCTTTTATATTAATATTTCTATTCAGCTATCAATTAACTCATTGGAGTAAGTTTATCTAAACCCATGATACATTCTTTTAGTTATTATAATCATTCTATGCATGATAACTTAATAATGCCTGCATTCCGGATTGTTTTAGGAAAGCGTTTAAGCCTACTTAGAAGAGAACAAACTTATCTTCCTTCATCTTACCACCCAGTGAGTAAAAGTTATAATACGCAGGGAAGTGTACAGTCATACAGGCTTATAATTACAAAGGTTAGATAAAGAGTTTCTCAATACATATCCTTTTTATATAAATGTGTAAACGTCTTGCTCCATTATATATATTATTTCCTCCTCACCACTCATGTGTAATAGAATAGGTGGAAATAAAATAGCGCTTAGTACCACAAAATGCAACCTTTGTCACTATTGAGTGTGATATCTCAAAGGAGTCGCACAAGAGAGAATATATCTTATACCTTAGTATCTGGGAATATTTATAGATACTTTTAGGCATCTCCTTAATATACTACACATAGCCCTATTGAATAATCCTTCTGTGAGTACAAAAAAACTATTTATACGGAGAAATACTACGTAAATGTGAGGCCATGTTATATGTCTTCATTTAAGTGGATAAGAAGAGGTATAGATATTACTCCCATTAACGTAATCAACTACTAATAGTGAATATCAACCTCTCTAGATATGGGATACTTATTGTTCAATATGTAAGGTAAGTTTGGTGAGATCTACTGGACAGATTATTAAAATAAGTAAATTTTTTTTCTGAAGCTACTCACAATAAGTATGTGAAAGACAAACAAATAAATATAATCTCAAAAGTTACTATTTTATATGGATTATATACTTGGAAATCATCAGTCCTCTATTTATATTTTTGGCGTATATATATATATATATATATATAGATATTACAGGGAGATCGACTTATAGTTAGGTGAGTATACGTAGTGACAACCAATTATAATATAAACGCTACATCGCATCGAACTTAGAAATACTCACGTACCTGTCCGGATATAATCCACTCAGCTATATTACAATGAATATTACTAGGGACCATTAGCGTAAATATACCCAAGTAATGAATATAATCAGATAAAAATAAGTACTAAATGCTGAGATATAGTTAGTGTCATCACCAGTATGAGATCCATTAAAAACTTAATATCATATTAATATAAGTCACCAATAATAAGTATCTCGCTATTCACGCTCTTGACTTAGTTAAGATTCAGGTTCAGGAATTACCTGAGGATGAGTATAAATATAATCTTAGACTTATTGATTCATGATGGTATACAGATTTAACGGATAAACTTCACACTAATATTAAAATTACACACATAAAAATATGGATTCATATTCACCGTATATTATATGGTTACCCAACTTTTAATTACGATTATTATGAGTTATATATATATAACATGTTCTTATAAATAGGGTGATTATATAATAATTACCTACTATCTCTATTCACTATCGATTTAGTTACTAGCTGGCTATTATTCAGGTATAGCCATTAGTAGTGACCACTGACTAAGTGAGCGTATGTAAAAAAACAGGCCTTTTCAAAACGCCGTTCTACCCGAATAATGAATACATTAAAAATGCCCTTCGTGATACAAGAACAGGACCCAGGACGACACTTCACGACGCAAAAGTAATGAAATGTTTGAATGCATTATCAGGAAATAAGGATAGTGACCATGGTCACAAGTGATGGTGTACGGCTGGACGGACATCGATTATTTTTGAGTGAAACCGTTGAAAACCACCTTTCAAAACTTGAAAACATATTCTAACTGCCCTTGGAAACAAACATTAACATAGCTCAATAGCCTTCAAAAAACCCGTAACAAATACTGCCCGCCGCCATCAGAAAGAGTGGGAGTTTTGGGTCATCGAATAATTTCCAAAAGACAGGCGATTGCTCCCTCTTGAGAAAACTGTAAGAAGAGATAAGCCCATGGAGATTCCACAAACACTCTAAAGTCCCATCCGTCAAAATCAAGAAGCAAACAGATAATATCTGAGAATGAGATGTGAACTAATTTATAAACGATCAACAATAACCGAAAATAACTCCCAGATAAGCAAAGCACTGTCACTCTGTCAACACCAAAGGTAATGGTGAGAAGAGAAGTCGATAGAATTGGGAAACTCCACAGCCAAACAGGCCATAATATATTAGGAGCTGAAGAAATACAGAGCGTTTAGTGAAAAGCCCCAAAATCTTAGGATTCCCCGACTATAGCCCTGACAGCTTGCTTCCCCTAGAACTCATGTAACACGTCTGCGAAATTAAAAGGGGCCGGAGAAGAAGCGTGTCTTTTCCAAACTCAAAAACGATGATGGAGACACTATAGCTTTACATGGTCAATGGCACGGTTATTAGTGGTGGCCGATAGAACCGAAGAAGCGTGAGAGACTAAACCAACAGGCCGCACCGATGCAGCGGATTGACAAGGAGGTCTCACTGCTGTTGCGTTGCGGCCAGTGCGGATCACATTAGACCTTTTCTTACCGGACCGGAAGCGTGTAAATAAATAAAAGTCGTAATCAGCGATACCAGGAGTCAAGTAGTGACCGCCTAAAGTATCACCACAGAAGTATATGAGTCTTAGTACGCACCTGATACGGCCGATAGCCCAAGACGTGATGAACTTGGTGAATGAGTGAATCTGAGTATACGTACCTTCGAGACTGTAGCTGACATTCTCAGAGTCAGTAGCAACTAAAAACGTACGATTAGCTGTATGTATCTGAGTTTTCGTTGTGATCTCTTTCTATGTTAATGTTATAAGATATGAATATGACAGTCATTTAAGCAGAGAGATATGTCGATAAAGAGTAATATAGCGATAACGATTCTCTATACACAACGAGTATATATACTTCTCTATCTGTTGCTTATCAAATTGTTACATGATAATAAACTTGTGGTTATCAGTTAAGACGATTGTATGTACGTTTATATTCTATACTTATTCATTTATCATGTAACTTTTGATCTGATATATTAAACTATGATACTGGTTAATATACCTATTCGGTTGTTTAGTTATAATTATGGTTAGAGTTATGATAAAATTTTGTTAAATGTAACTGTAATGCAAATAAAGCGATAAGTTCAGAATATGTTTAAAAAGTTATTGTGAAATAGGGTACGCCGTATGCAAGGTCAGTTACTTTTCTTTTGTTAAGTATGTATTTTGTTAATGTTGGACGTTTATTCGTTTAAGGTATTTGGTTGAGTTATACTTATATTCTTACATCAGTTAGTATATTTAGCTTATAAATGTTGAAAAATGTTATGTACATCTATATTTAGAGAGGATTAGTATAAAAAACATTTTATCTATGTTTATCCAAATGATACTCGAATATGACTGAATCAATAGATCAATACTAATAGATCAGGTTGGCGACAGAGGAGGGTATGGGGCTTGATTACTATTCGCTATTACTTTTAGTGTTATGTAAAATGTACCAATTTTTTAAACGTCATTAAATAAAGAAAGAATAAATTTTGAGTAAAAAACAAAAGTTAAAGAATAAAATTGAAAATAAAAAGTTTTTTAAAACAAAAAGTTTTAAAGAAAATGAAAACTAAAAATAACAAAATTTTTTAAAAACAAAAGTTGTAAAGAAAGAAATTAAAAATAAATAATAGAAATAAAAAAATAAAAACTACAAAAAAAAAATTGTTAAATGAATATTTACCGCATCAGCTTCGTACCTGTCGTTCTGTATGCATTGATTATTACTTTACTGTTGTAAGTAGAACTTTGTTTATTTTAGCAGTTTATTTCGAACGTAGGAGTTATGTTAGGGTATTGTCATTGATACATATATTTATTTGTATGCTATGTTTTATTATGTGAAAACTTTGTACTAGCATAATATTCATGTTACATATGACATTTCTACACTGCCACTTCCATTATAAAGTTTACAAGTAATGTAAAAATCACAATGATATGTTAGAAAAGAGTAGAGATAAGGTACATCTTACGGATCTCGTGTTAAGAACTTAAGTCGGTTAGCCGCACCTTTGATAATCTTTGCCTGTTATATTCCCATGTTTAAAAAACAGTTCCCTTGTGGATTATATATTCTTAGTTAGATAGGCTAGATGAAGTCCATTATGTGAAAAACTTTTTTTACGTTAGCCTCATGTATTCGTTTCGATCAGTATATAATTAGACTGTATGATTAATTTTTGTTAAATACCATTACTGAAAATTAATCATTCACGTTAGATACACACAAAAGATGACAATACGATACGTTTTGTAAATTAGCACTTTCTGTTTACATATAATCTTTTTGATACCAGCAGTTTAGTCGGTTTTAAGCGATTAGATTTTCGTTGTACATTATATTCTTAGTTCAGATTAAGATATGTTAGCTTTATTGATGTGAAAACTTCCGTGGATGTCGCATTAGTATATATTCGTTTTTCAGTATATAGGTTAGATAAATTTTGTTTAAATTTTACTATCTAATGTGAAAATTACAACGATGTTAGATATATATTGGAGAAAGTGTGTGAATAGGTTACGTTTTAGTTTTACTTTGTTATGTTTGGAACTTTTTAAGTAACATCTTTATGATAGATATAGATC
This sequence comes from Trachelipus rathkii, assembly GCA_015478945.1. Classification (NCBI taxonomy): domain Eukaryota; kingdom Metazoa; phylum Arthropoda; class Malacostraca; order Isopoda; family Trachelipodidae; genus Trachelipus; species Trachelipus rathkii. The sequence goes on from JABUQX010061246.1 coordinate 43,384, forward strand.
GATAGAGATTTTGCTTCGTTTCGTTACATATATATCGTGGTTCTGATGCTATGTGTAAGTCTTACAATATGAATGTCGGAATTGCTACGTTGGCTATATTCATGATAATAATATAAATATAGACAATAGATGTATATAATGTAGTAATATAATTAATGTAAAAATATGCAATATCCATAGAAAGTGTAGAGTAGGTACGTTCTGCGCTCAAGTTATTTTAACTTTGTAAGTATGAACTTGTTTAATGTAACTGTTTATCGTGTGTTACAGCATGTAGGTGTCGACCATGTACATTATATTCTTTAGTTCAGATATATGACATTAGCATATTGATATGTCGTAAAATTCTGTTGCATAGATTTTCATTTTCAGTATTAAAGAACTTATCCTTATTTATGCTTATCCTAAAATGACACTCAAATATGACTTGAATAATGATCAATAGATCAATAATCAACAATCAGTGTGGAGGGAGGGTAACTGATTTTATGATTTACTCCTTTGGGTATGTAAAATAACTCAATTTTTTTAAGCTATAAACATAAAAAGAATAAAATTATATTTTGTTTTTTAATTTTTTTTTCAATTTTTTTTTAATTTATTTTATTTATTTTTTGTTATTTATTTGTTTTATTATTACTTATTTATTTATTTATTTATTATTTATTATTATTTATTTATTTATTATTTACGAACTGGATTATATATCGACTCTACGTCTTTATAAACATATATTTTAATTACTAATATGGGACTAGACGACTATTATTAATTCAGCACATTTGCACCGTACCAGCCGGAGCCAACACCGTGTGCAATGTTAACTCCGGTCTCTACTCAGACTCCGTCTTCAAACTCTTTCTTCTCAGGGCCGATCCGTCTCCTTCTCCACTTCTCTTATGCATTCTGTCCAATTTCTAGGGGGTACCCCCCACATGGGGGTCCTACACCCCTTTACGACTTGAAAACCATCATATCGAGATCTTATGGTTCAATAACATAATAAAAACACCAATATTTTTATCATTACACAAATATTTAGTACTCGCACCGCACCGGACGCACGTGCAAGCTGTCAACCCTACTAATCTGAGTTCGACTCCTCTCCATCTTTCCATCCTTATTCATGCTTCATCCTTCTTCTCTCCTCCTTCGGCTCTTTTCTTGACTCGTGCTTTTTTCGCGGAGACCCCCTCTGTGGTAGCTTTAGACATCCTCATAGACTTATAACCTTCATATCGAATTCTAGGTTGAATAATATAGGAACGATATTGTTAATGTTAAATATCGTAAATGTTATTAATCGACACCGCATCGCTCCAGCAAAGGTGCGGTCAACTCCTCAGATCCGATACCATCTCTTTCTAGAAATTCAACTCCGAGGTTACGTCACCATCTAACCCCCCCTCCAAATTTAACCGATATGATGACTCGCCTGACACTGTTAAATATATATATCGTAACCAGAGCGAACGAGACCGGAGGCGGCCTAAAATGATTCTTCTTCGAAATATAGTAAATTATATATATATATATATATATTATATTATTATAAATATATATACTATAATATATCATACTATACTATATATATATATACTATTATATATATATAATATAATATATCATAGGCCCAGCGGTGCGGATCGCTCGCATCTGGAAAGGAGACGCGCCAAAGCGAACCTCGCTAGAAGGTCGATTTTTACGTAATAATATAAATAATAATAATAAATAATAATAATATATATAATAATAATAATAATAATAAATAATAAATAAAATAAATAATACAGCGTTAGTCGAAACACCTGTCATTGGTTCCAATCTCACGTTAGCCTAACTCGATCTTCGGAATTGAAACGTCAAAGGCGTAAGCGACATATTATCACTCTCAACTCTCGGGCACTACCCCCGAGATAACCGAGCACTTGAAAAACTCGCATGATATCTCACAGTTTAACACGTTCCAATACCATATACCAAGTTTCTATAACTCGGATTATCTCAAGACTCTCTAGAAAAAAGTGTTCCCCGTGAGTCTGCATAAACTACTGCCGTAGTTGTTTTACCAAAGTCAGTTCCGAGGAGTGATAATATACAGTGATTATTTACAATCTATTTATTTAATTAAATATTATATAGATATTATACAATATACTTAATATAGTAATCAGTTAAAATTATTAAATACAAAATATTATATATATAAATTACATCAATTATCGTATTAAATTTGAATTTATTACTAATATATATTATTATAAATATATATATATATATATTTATAAATTATTATTATTATAATATATATATTATATATCATATATAAATAATATATAAATATTAACTATATAATATTATATATATATATATATATCTATAATGGTTTTATATATTATTTATATAATATATTTATCTATATAAATTTAATATATATTAAATATTATAACTTATTAATAATATATATAAGTATATTATACACTACATAAATAATACTTCAGTATACAAAATATATAAAATAAAATTAAATAATAAGAGAATAATCATTACACTCATTATCTATCAAATATAATGAATAATAATATAATAATAATAATATATAAAAATATAATAATATTAGTACCAGTCATCGTTTACTATTTTAGTATATAATGTCCATTACCACACAATAAACTATTACAACTTTCTGTTAATCATTTCATACCACACTATGTCATATAATGAACATAGAATCATACAATAATAATAATATATAATATAATTAATATAATAATAAAATAATATAATAATAATAATAATAATAATAATAATAATAATATCTATATTCTTAACCATTAAACAACTTTTCTCTTTCACAAATAAGTTTAAATTCAATAACTACAGTACCTTCAGTATTTGTCAGTAATAATTACTCCTTGATATACATTCGACTGCCCCTTCTCATTCTATGTTCCCCCTTCACCATCTAGTAGAATACGGATAAATACATACACCAGTTTAAGTTTAAAATCCAGAATTACCACCACATTCGTCCTCTTAGACCCAGAAGTCTTAACTAACCATTAATTACCATCCTTTACTTTTCATTGATATAAACAGTCTTTGATCCTGTGTTAGTGCTTACGCGAATGCCACGAATAAAGAGTATACGCTACGTACATAATTCTGTCTCACTCGAAAATAGCTACTCTTGACCCCTCAATGTTATTGATATTAAAAATAGCATATAACGTCGACCTATGAAAAATCTCGCTAAAAAATAGCAAATTTCCAACTCTAATGATAATTGCTCACAAAAATATATCCTGATAATGACTCGTTTACAGTCAAATTATTTATCACATCAGTCTGTATTTAATTTGCACAAATTCCATCCTATTCCTATTACTAATTTAACACCAATTCGTATCTCAAATCTAAATCATTTCTAGTCATAATCCAATAGCATTTAACAACTCGAATATCAATGCATGTTTAGTTCTTCCTTAGATTATGACATGCTTTATTCAAAGATGGTCATTTATAATTCCTATCTGATTTTAACCTTTTAAAAAAAACACTAATCTTTAATACGATACACACAAGTTCTGAGGAGCAAACTCACTATATTTACGATTGTACGATAACCTTAGATTCAAAATAAGTATTTTAATGTAAATTTTCCTCTTTACACATAACTTAAAACATCTTCACCATTTAATGTAACTTAACCACATTGCCACATTGTACATTGCAGGGAATTATGATTGTATAGCCTGTTCCTGCAAGTGGCCTTTACAAGCGCCTCTTTGGACCTGTTTGGCATACTCACGACCTTTTGTTAAATTATGACTAGTTATATAAGAGAGCACCTCCCGCCAAATCATTGAGAGGGTAGACCTAGAATATTGTGGAGCGTTCCCTCGATTATCGGACTTGACCATTGCTAGCCATATGTACTCCATGTAGTCTAGG
>JABUQX010061247.1:0-15000 GCA_015478945.1 Trachelipus rathkii
CCGGGGGTTTGAGAGACTTTTAGTTTTTTTCGGTACGCGTTTTGATAATATGTTAATCTGATTTATATAGGGAAATATATCCTTTAAAGTTTATAGACCAAGCTTAATCGTATATTATATCTTTTATTTTATTTTCACTTATTCTTTTTTTTATTTATATTTTTTTATCTATTGTAGTTGGAGTGTTCTTGATTTTCTTTTTTTATTTCTGTACGTATTTCGGTCTATTTGGGCGGGGTATTCGTGTTTTGAGGTTTTCTTGTTAGTTGTTTTAAGCAATGTTGAAGGTGGTTGAGTAAATGCGATTACAACAATTTGGTGAAGTTGATGGTATTATTTTATTAGTAATCCTGGCGTTTTTTTGCTTATACGCATACTTCTGTTGCCATTGGCTGGTTATTATTTTGTTCGAGTTTGTTGTTTCGTTGGTTGTTGATTATGGGGGTTGTATGTTTGTGGGTGATGGGGTTATCTATTACTTATTTATCCTGTTATCTCCGCTTGTTATTGCCGTTGCATTTGAGTGTGATGGTTAGTGCGCTTGGGATTGATTGGTTTGAGTGTACTGTTTTATGTTTTCTGGTGTTTTAACTGGGTATTTGTTAGACCGGTTCTTTGACCATAGCGATGCTTTGCTTTTAATATTATATTAAGGGCTGGGGTAGTGACTTGGAATTTCGATACGTTCTACGATTAGATCAATTTTTAGAATCATGGAAGAGTAAGTTTTATGCTTGCAAATGATGGTTTAATGTTGGGGGTATTGTGTGGTATGATGTTATCTGATTTATGATTGTGGTGGGTCAGGTGATAGAAGGTGCAATGTTTGTTTGACACGTTGATGAGTGGTTGGTTTTGTTTTTTTGGTTTGGTGTTTTGGTGGTTATGCATAAAATTTTTGAACAGATATATTTTTAGTTTTAAAGACTTTACTTTTTAAATGGTTTTTTTTATTTGAGATCATAATATTTAGTGTTTGGGTCAAAATTTAAATAAAAGTTTTTTAGAAGAAGATGTTTTGTATTAAGGTTTTAGAATAAATATAAGGTATAAATTTGAATATATATATAAAGCACTAATAAATAGACAAAATTATTAATTTTAAACAAAATTATTAAATAATAAATTACCAAGTAATGCTAAACGTTGCAAGAAACATTATTCGATAAACATAAACGAAATGTTTATTTTAAATTAATGTGAAAAAAATATTAATATTGTCTTGTCCAACGACGTTAGAATAAATGTTATCACATCTGCTTGACTTATCATAGATTTTTTTAATATTAGCATTCATTTTGTGATGTAATCGCAGTTAAAGATTTTGGTTGTGATGTTATTAGTACGATGATTGCTAATGGGCTTAATGTATAAAGTAAAGTGCTATATTATTTTATATTGTTGTGATGTGTAATTGGTATTTTGTTTGTTTAAGTGTTTAGTCTTATTGTTTCAATTATACCTATATTATACTATATTTTTTGTTTGCTATAATATTATATTATATAATATATAATATATAATGAATAAATATTATATAATTTATTAATTTATTAATTAATATTATGACGGTGTTATGAGAGTACATCGAACTGTGAGTATGGGATGAGCTCTTGTTTTATTTGATAGAGACACATGTTTAAGTGTACTATGTTCGACATATATAGGGAACAATGTAGATAAATCGTCTTACCTCTTACTCAGTGTTGTTCTTATAGGAGGAGATTAGTGTGAGAGCTAGATATTATTTTTGTTTATAATGTTAAGTGTTGAGCACGTATTTTTTTTACTACTCATTGATGTCAAAGATATTGGGAGCAAAAGTAATAAATCTCGTTACCCTCTCATATGTCAAAAGATATTAGGAATTAATGAGGCATTCCTCGAATTTCATTGAGTTGTCCGTTGATGGCATATAGCAAATATCAGTTCTTCTGATTGGTTACCCCTTTTTTTTTTGAGAGTACAGATTGCGTAATGTTTAGTTGTGTCAGGTAGAGAGCAATTTTACCAGCCAATGTTTTTAGTTGTGAACCTGCAGACTAAGTGACCGATCGCACGCTTTATTGGTGTTGTGAGATCTTTGTTTTACTAATAATATTTTATTAATAATAAATAATAATTAATAATATAATATAATAATAATAATAATAATAATAAATAATAATGAATATTTATTAATCGGTTGTGTATAGTAAAGATTGAGATTGCTATGCCGGCTTCTGCTGGTAAGTTGAAACTTCTAATTTCAGTTACCTTGTTAATGAATGCTGTATGTCAGTTAGGGCAGGATGAAACATATTTTTGATTATTTTCAATATTACATGGCAAATGTTATTTGTAAATTAACATGTAATATTTTTTAGAAACATGTTTGAAAAAGGTGTTGTATATTTCATTTAACTTGAACGGTTTGATATATTAAAATTTAAACAACAACAACAACAACACAGACATTAACAACAACAACAACAGTAAAGCAACAAACCAACATTTCACAACACTGACATCAATCAACTAGCAAAATGCAACAACATAATGCAACATTTCAACACATCAGTACTTACAAAGAATTTTATTTTTATGCTATGAAAATATGGAACTTGAATCAATTAGTCATATTATGACAATTAAATCTATGGATTGGGGAGGAGGTTGTCGGAGTGGGTGGTTTGATTTAACTGATTTACTTGATTTACTGATTTTAGGGTATGTAAAATGGCAAATTTTTTTAAGTTATGTACAAACAAAAAGAATAATTTTTTTTAGTAAAAACAAAATGTTTAAAGAAAACAAAACAAAAATAAATAAAAGTTTTTGTGTTATGTTATACAAAATATGACTTGAATCAATAGATCAATAGATCAATAGATCAATAGATCATGGATGGGTAGGAGGGTTGGGGAGGTTGCAGTTTGAATTAACTGATTTAATGCTTGATTTACTAGGCTTAGGGTATGTAATAATTTGCATTTTTCTATAGGTTATATGAACATAAAAGTAATAAATTTTTTAGTAAGACAATTATGTTTATATAAAAACAAAAATAACAAATACATTAAAATATAATAAAAGTTTTTGTGTTACGTTATACAAAATATGACTTGAATCAATAGATCAATAGATCACGGGTGGGTAGAAGGGTGGCTGGAGGACAGTTTGATTTACTGATATACTGATTTAGGGTATGTAAAACATAACAATTTTAATAAAAAATATGACTTGAATCAATAGATCAATAGATCAATAGATTCAATAGATCAATAATGGGTAGGGTGGATGGTGAGTTTGATTTTAACTAATATTTACTGGGCTTTAATGGGTATGTAAAACATAACAATTTAAGATAAAAATAATATGACTTGAATTCAATGATCAATTTTAGATCAATAGATCAATAGATGCATAGATAGGTTAGGGAGGTAGGGTGGACGGTTTGATTAACTGATTTACTGCTTTAGGGTATATAAAAACGCAAATTTTTTACGTTATAAACATGAAAATCAAAAATTTTTGGTAAAAACTAAATGTTTTAAACAAATAAAATTTAAAAAGTAATTAAAAATTTAAATTCAAAGCAAAAATTAAAAACATAAAGAATAAATGTAAATGAAACTTATAAATAAAATAGGGCAAAGAATAATGATTTTAGTTGACCGTTTTAATGAAGAAAACGACGATTTTGAAAATAGATAAGTCAATCTGAGCCTAAAACGAATGTTCACTAACTGGAACCACCTGCACCTGCTCCAGCACCGGTGTCTGGTACCAACTCTGTCTCCTTCTCAGTCTCTTTCTCCATCTTCTCTTAATGCACTCCGTGCATTTTTTCTTCTTTTATTTCAGTTGGGGACCCTCTTCCGGGGGGTTCCAAACACCATTCTTCCTCCTTCCTCATTCCTCCTTCCTCCATCTTCTCTTATGCACTCCGTGCATTGCTTCTTCTTTTATTTCAGATGGGATAACCCCTCCGGGGGGGGATCCCAAAGCCCCAGCTCCGATTCCAAATCCTTTCTCCATCTTCTATGCATTATACAAATTTCATCCTTCTAAGAAAATTTCCTATCTGGAAGGTACCAGCACCCCTTCTCCGAAGGGGTGCGCACACTCGCCCGAAACCTCAATTCCATGCAAACGGCGGTGGCACAAACAGACAACCGAAAATAGATATACCTTCGCGGAAACTATTTACAATTTATTTATTTATTAAAATTTATATATATATATTTTTAATTTTAATTTTTTTTTCAGTTTCCAGGTTCCAGAAATCCTGGAATTCCAGGATTTCAATTAGTACTTTCCAGGTTCCTGGAATCCTTCCAGTATTCCAGTTTTCCAGCGGCCTTCAATATTCATCTTTAACTACAGCGATATCTCGAATGATTTTTAAATAATTTTCTTTCGATTATATTTTTTATGTAAAACATCGATATAGGGGTAGAAAACATCGATAAATCGATTGAAACCATCAAAAATGGTCTATCGATCATTTAAAACGCTGCTATGAAGCAAAAGCCCCTTTGGGGGGTAAGCCTCCTTTTGAGGGGTAAAAACCCCTGGGACAGGTTAAAAAGCGAGGAAATGGTGTTCCAGACCTGAAATTCGGGCTAACATACCTTAAAAAAAACCTAAATTGAAGTATCTAGCGCAAAAAAAAACCGGATGTTGCAAAATGTTGCTTTGCAACATGTGCAACTTCCGGTTGCAACTTCCGGAAGCCGGTTTGGCCGTCAGTTGTGCGCCCCTTACTACTCACATCAACATAAGCTCAATCTTTACTATACATAACCGAACAATTTTCAGCGATGAGCCCCACTACATGGAGATCACCCCAGAGAGAAGACCCATCTCGGGGGTACCCCGAAGGGGGGGGGGTAAGCGGTAAGGTCCCAGCCCAAAGGGCTAGGCCCTTATGTAACGTGCTTACACCTCCTCCCCCCCCTTCGGGGTACCCGCCCCGAGATGGATTTTCATGCATCTCTTCTGGGTGATCTCCATGTAGTGGGGCTCATTGGCTGAAAAATGTTTCCGGCTTATGTATAGTAAAGATTGAGCTTATGTTGATGTGGGGGGGGGCGTATTCGTGAAAGCATTTGTATAAACATGAAAGTAACCCTAATGATAAGCCTACCGTGTAAGCCTAACTGTACATCTGTGTGTCATAAAGCGTCAAACCTCGGCAAGTAAGATAGTTAGGTTCTTTGCATGGTGTAGACAAGTTGGTAACGTTTTGTGATGCCTTGGTAGCTACTTTACTGAATTAATCATTGTACTTTGTTAATGTTGACTGTTTTTTCTTAAAAGGTATTTATTTTTTTAAGTTTATGGCGATATATGGTTAGCTTTACTGATGTTAAAAACTTTGTTATGATTAGTAAATAATAATAATAATAATAATAATAATAATAATAATAATAATAATAATAATAATAATAATTACATAATAATAAAATGTTCGTGTATGTTATGTTAAATAATATTTGGGCCGGTTATGTTATAGAAGCTTTGTTATGTTGACGGTTTGTCGTGCGTAGGTAATGTTTAGGTTTGTCGTTGTACAATATATTCTTAGTTTCGTAGCTATGACTATGTTAGCTTTATGATGTGAAAACTTTGTTATGGTAGCATATATTCGCTGGTCTGAATATAAAACACTTATTTTTGTTATGTTTATCAAAAATGATACTCGAAATAATGGCTTGAATCGATAGAATCATAGATCATTAGAAAGGGAGGGTGAGGAAATGTGGGGAGGGAAGGGTGGGAAGGTTGATTTCAACTAATTACTGATTTATATGCTTTAGGTGCACTAAATTAATTAGCACTTTCTAAGTATATTTTATTCAAAGAACTTATTTTTATGTCATGGTTTGGTTAAAACTTTGTTATGTTTTGGCTTTGTTTTGTCTAAGTTTGTTTTCATATTACTGTGTTGTTGTTGTTGTCAGGCTAGATTATACGTACTTTCGACGCTGAATATGGTTGTTCGTATGTTCGTATTCTAGTTTAGCGTTCTTACTGATTGGTTGAAAGAAAGGAACTCATTACATTTGGGGACTGTTTATACACTCTACTAGAGTTTCATCAGTAGGATATTGTTCGCTGTGTTGATATGATGACGTCTCACACCCTTCCTCTAGCGCTTGTTTGGTGATATCTTTTAAGGCGAGGACTTCGTTATTCCCAAGAGTGTCATTTATAATTCAAGTCGTAAACCTAATGGAGGCAGATACATTATTTGTATTCCAGTCGGAGGTGCAAATAATAATAGACGCCTTATCATTTCTGTTGAAGAATTGATCAACGATTATCGATATCAGCAGGAGCCTGGGTAAAGACAAGTGTGTGTCACTGATACATCGGAATTCGTAGGTGGGGCGAAATATTTAGCGGTGGAGACAGTTTGAGAGGTCTAATAGAATAGATGCTGTTTTCTCTTCGTGCGACAATATGAATATCTTCGGTATAAGGTTTCTACAATTCGAAACATCTGAAAATATCAGCCGGCTTCGATTAAAATGAAAAAGGAATTAACATCGCATCTAGACGACGTCGACATACTTGAGGATTTAATATATATAGCTCATGGGGTAATCTACGATATTTACACTGAAATATGTGGTTTTCCGTATAATGAGGTATACAGGAGTATGTTAATAACTAGCAACATGGATAAGTTTACTTCTCTCTGGCTTGAGAGAGTGCGTGCTGTTGAACCAAAATATGCAAAAAAAAAAAGGTTTAGTGTTGCAGAATGCATTTATACTTACATCCTTTCAAAGGGGGTTGAATCTCTGGAGAGATATATAGAACATGCTCAGTTTATGTTGAATCCCATGTCCCCTGCTTAGATGAATTAATATATTTAAAATAAACATATGTTTTTATGTATTTATATAACGCTCTTTTCAATGAAAAATATATGTTATAAAAATGAAAACTTGTTTTACTTCCCCTATGTTCGCTTTATTGGTTAAGTTGTTAATGATGGGTGTTTATTCGTACGGCTGTTGTGTGTTAAGTATTTATTAACGTGAAAACTTTGTTACGTTAGCATATATTTGTTGGTTAGTATATAAAGAACTTATATTTGTGCTATGTTTATCCGAAATGATACTCGAAATGTGACCTGAATCGATAGATCAATAGCACATGGGTAAGGTTAAGATGAATTTTTGTTAAATATTACTATGTTAATGTAAAAACTTTGTTACGTTAGCATATATTCGTTGGTCTGTATGGTAATTAGACAGGGTTATGATAAATTTTTGTTAAATATTACCATGTCAATGTAAAATTAACATTGATATGTTAGAGATATGCTTGAAAAAAGCGTGAATAGGATACGTTTTGTACGCTGAGTTAGTTACTTTACTGTTGTTAAGCATGGAACTTTGTTAATGCTTAGTAGTTTATTCGTGCATAAGGTGTGTTAGGTTTGTCGTTGTACATTATATTCTTAGTTCAGGTTATGCTATGTTAGCTTTATTAATGTGAAAACTTTGTTACGTTAGCATATATTCGCTGGTTAGTATATAATACTAATATGCTATGTTTATCCGAATTGATACTTGAAATGTGCACCTGAATCAATAGATCATGGAAGGGAGGGGTTTGATTTACTGATTTACAGCTTTAGGATCAGTAAACTGTTACACTTTACTATGATATTTTATTCAAAGAACTTATTTTTATGTTATGTTTGGATAAAACTTTGTTATGTTTGCAATTATTCGTTGGGAATTTTTAGTTAGGTAAGGTTAAGATGAATTTTTGTTAAATATTACTATGTTAATGTAAAAATCTTTGTTACGGGGTGTTAGCATACACTATATTCGTTGTCAGTATGATATTAGACAGGGTTATGATAAATTTTTGTTAAATATTACCATGTTAATGTAAAATTAACATTGATATGTTAGAGATATGCCTGAAAAAAGTGTGAACAGGTTACGTTTTGTACGCTGAGTTAGTTACTTACTGTTGTTAAGCATGGAACTTTGTTAATGCTATAGTTACGTGTGGTGTTGTTAGGTTTGTCGTTGTAGCATTATATTCTTAGTTCAGGTTATGCTTTGTTAGCTTTATTAATGTTAACACTTTGTTACGTTAGCATATATGTAAAAACTTTGTTACGTTAGCATACATGCGTTGGTCAGTATGATAATTAGACAGGGTTTGATAAACATATTTGTTAATACTTCCGATGTTAATGTAAAATTAACATTGATATGTAGAGATATGCCTGAAAAAAATGTGAATAGGTTACGTTTTGTACGCTGAGTTAGTTACTTACTGTTGTTATAGCATGGAACTTTGTTAATATTAGTAGTTTAGTTCGTGCTTAAGGTGTGTTAGGTTGTCGTTGTACATTATTTTTTAGTTCCGGTGATGCTATGTTAGCTTTATTAATGTGAAAACTTTGTTACGTTAGCATATATTCGTTGGTTAGTATATATATATGTGTGTGTGTATATGTGTGTGTGTGTGCGTGTGTAGCATTTATTCTTCATTCAGTAGTTAGATGGGTTAAGTTATTATAAATTCTTGTTAAATATTACTATGTTAATGTAAAATTAACATTAATATTTTAGAGATATGCTTGAAAAAGTGTGATTAGGTTACTCTTTGTATGTAAAGTTAGCTACTTACTGTTGTTAAGTATGGAACTTTGCTAACGTTAGCAGTTTATTCGTGGTTACGTTAGCCTATATTCATTGGTTAGCATATAAAGAACTTATTTTTATGTTATGTTTATCCAAAATGATACTCGAAATATGACTTGAATCAATAGATCAATAGATCAATAGATCATGGGTGGGGTGGGGAGGGTGGGGTGGTTGGTTCGATTTACTAATTTACTGCTTTAGGGTATGTAAAAACGCAAATTCTTTACGTTTTAAACATGGAAAGCATAAATATTTTAGTAAAAACAAAATGTTTAAAGCAAATAAAACAAAAATAAATAAAAAATAAATAAAAAACTAATAAAAATTTGAAAATATATTGAAAAAATAAATAAACACAAAGAAAAAATGTAAAATGAAATTAAAAATAAAAAAAAGTTTTAAAATAAGTTTTAAAATAAAAATTAAAAAATAAAAATTAAAAATTAATAAAAAATAAAAAATAAACACAAAGTAAAAAAGTAAAATGAAACTTATAAATTAAAATAAAATCATTTTCATGTTTCGTGTTATTTTCTGAAAAGGGGGGGGGGGCAGAGCATAAAAAAGGGTAAGCCTAAAAATATGTCAGGTTATCTTCTGAAAGTGATAGGTGTTACTATTGCGTAATGTTTTATAATTACTTGAAAGTCAAGATTTTAAAATCACTTGTAAAATATTTGTTGAAGTGTAATAATGATTGTGTGTGTGTGTGTGTGTGTGTGTGTGTGTGTGTGTGTGTGTGGTGTGTGTGTGTGTGTGTGTGTGTGTGTGTGTGTAGCGTTTATTGGTAGATCATTACACTTTTGACCATTGTAAGTGTTAGATTTGTTAGGTTATGATAAATTTTTGTTAAAATATTACTTAGTTAATGAAAAATTAACATTGATATGATAGGTATTTGCTTGAAAAAAGTGTGAATAGGTTACTCTTTGTATGTAAAGTTAGCTACTTACTGTTGCTAAGTATGGAAATTTGGTAACGTTAGCAGCTTATTCGAGCTTACGATCTAGACTCATTTTTTACAGCCATGTGCGTTTTAGCTATTAAACAGTGAAGACGTTTCGTGATTTGTCTAAAAACGTGCTCTCTTTTCACTAAGTATATTTCCTTGTGCACAACATGCTTAGGGTTAACAGATATACCTTTATAGAAGATATTGTGCAATGGACAGTCAAGATCCCTGGCTGCGGTGTTTCATTCTTATATAAAAGAAGGCCCAATGGGTTTGAATTTTTTACGTGTATTAATCAACCTGTATGCTCTAGTAACAAACGTATTTTTATGAGTGCGGATGAACTACTCTGTATATGTCACCACGTTGAAGAATGGATCAAGGAGTACTCTAAGTCTACCGAATTTTTAGACTCCCCGAAGATTGTTATTAGCCTAAGAGAGGGTCACGATGGTAGACAACTTACTCTCGCCTTTCTGTAAGTGTTATACTTTTCGAGATATTTCATATTTGATTTTTATTTATTTTTTTTTTTACATTTTTGTAATAAGCTTTATATGCTGATTCCAAATATGTAATTGGTTTTTCTGTAAGTATCGTACCCTTTTGAGATATTTTCATTTTGTGTATTTTTTTTTTTATAAATGGATTTTTTAAAAATCTTTTTAAAAATATTTCTAAACTTTTGAAACATCGCACTAATAATTCAATTTCATAATATTAGGTATCGTATATTCAGCAAAATGTAAAAAAAAAAAAAAAAATACAAACTGACGGAGTCGTAAAAACATAACAGCGGCCTATATATATATATACTAGGTATATATATAATATATATATATATATATATAATATAATATATAATTATTATATAATATATATATATAATATATTATATATATATATAATATATATATATATAATATATATATGTAGTGATGCTGGCCATTTGGTATCCCCGGCCTTTTCGATATGAAGGAATAGAGTATTGGCTTCAAACTTGGAATATAACCTATGTATGTGTTAAGCTCGAAACAGGGTAAATTTTCAAGTCCTCTATGGATGTATATAGAGGGGGGATCGCCCCCGAGGCCGACAGCGAATATTGCGCTTACGCCCTTGTGGCGGCTTCCGAGAGAGCAAGATTAGGCTTACGGGCAAGATCGGCCACCTGTTGGATAGACAGACCGAAGGTCTGTCTGTCTGTCAGCGCGTGAGCGCGCGTGCTCGTGCGTGCGCATACACACACAATATTATTATTATTATGATTATTATATATTATTATTATTATTGATATTTATTTTAGTTATTATTATAATATTATATTATTAATTATTATTAATTTTATTACTGAAGAAGGGAATCGAATCTGAGTCGAAAAACGATTCCTGCAAGGAATCGTTTTTTTACGCACTCCGACTCTGTCTTCTGCCGTGGATGCTTCTTCGCATCCGGTTCTGAGTCCGATATATATCTACAATGGTTAGAGTTATCGTATCGGGTTAAAATTTGGAGGGGTGTTAGATGATGACGTAACCTCGGTGTATACGAAGTTACGTCCCCGTGGGTCTCCCCGAAGGGGGGACACCACCCCCTAAAAAAATTTAAATTGTTCGTATAAGGCTGAAATTTGGTGAGAGGGTTCAGAGTGTAATTTCTAGAAAGAATTGGTATTGGAATCTGAGGAGTTGGCTCCGGCACCGGCGCTGGAGCCACTGCGGTGCCGAGTTAATAAACATTCGTATAACAACAATATTGGGGTGCTAATATAGGTTATCAAAGCCGTAGATCTCGAATATGCTGGTTATAAGGCCGTATAGGGTGTCTAAGGCCCCCATTGAGGGGGGTCCTGACTGAAAAAAAAGCACAGAGTGCAAAACAGAGGAAGAAGGAGGAGGAATGAATAAGGATGAAGGAAGAATACAGGAGGGAAAGAATGAAGAGGAAATCTTGACTCAGAGGGGTAGGAGTTGACAGGCTTTGGCACCGTGCTTGGCTCGGTGTGTGCCGGTTATAAATATTTGTGTAATTGATACAATATAAGTGTCTTTATATAGGTTATTGGATCTGTAGATTTCGAAAATAATGGTTTCAGAACCATCAAGAAAAAATAAAAATAAAAAATAAATAAATAAATAAAATTTCTTATTCTTTTTATGTTTATTAACTTACAAATTTACGTTTTTACAATACCTCCTAAAGCAAGTAAATCAGTAAATCAAACCACCATCCAATCCCCATCCCGCACCCTCCTGTCCAGTTTGTGATCTATTGATCTATTGTCTATTGATTCAAGGTCATATTTTTTATTAAAAAATAAACCATAATAAAAAAAAAATTGTACGCGTTTTACATACTGCTAAAGTAGTAAACTTCAGTCAAATCAAAACCACCATCAACGCACATTCACTGCTATCCCTCCTGTCCATCCTTGATCTATTGATCTTATTGATCTATGTTGATCTATTTATTCAAGTCACATTTCGAGTATTCATTTTGGATAATACATAACATATAAATCAAAGATCTTTTTAGCATAACATCATCAATTGATATGTTGTACGTAACAAAGTTTCACTCAATAATAAGCTGTACTTAGGCATCATATGACTATGAATATAACCCACACGACACACCTGACACACCTTAAAACACAATAGGTACGGTTAGACGTTAACAAAGTTCATCACTTAATAACAATCATGTACAAGTAACTAAATCACTATACTAAAAACTTAACTTATTCACTTACCTTGTCACGTATCTCTAAATAACGATGTTAATTTAGCATTAACATGGTAATATATAACTGAGAAAAATTATCACATACATTGGTTAATTATCATCAGCAGGTCAGCGGAAAGTATCGCTAACGTACGGCAAAGTTTCGCACATCAATAAAGCTAACATATCGTTATATGAAACTAAAAATATAATGTACAAAGACAAACCTAAACAACTTACACACGAATAAACTTACAATAGTTGAAACAGAAGTTTCAACACTTAACAACAGTAAATGTAACTAACATTGCTGCAAAGCGTAACCTTTTTTAATTTCTTATTTTTTCAATGCATAACTCTAACATATTAACGTAATCTTACATCTGACTCAGTAACATTTAGCAAAAATGTATCATAGCCTTGTTCGATATCATACTGATCAAAAAATATACTCTAACGTAATATAGTTTCCACAATCAATAAAGCTAGCATAGCGTAACATGAACTAAGAAAATATTCCACATGAGACAGAACCCTAACACAACTTGCAGCACAAATAAACTGTAACATTAGGCAAGTTCTCACACTTAACTACCAGTAAAGTAACGCAAAACAGTGTATGCAAAACGTAACTATTTCCTACTTTTTCAAGCATATCTCAAACATTTCAATGTTATTCTTACACTGACACAGTAACCATTTAACTAAAATTTATCAGAACATTGGTTAACTTATACTGATCAACGACAATACTCTAACGTAATAAAGTTTTTCGCACAATCAATAAAACTAACAGTAGCGTAGCATGAAGCTAAGAAAATAATGTCAAAGACAAACCTAACCACAACTTCAGCACGAATAAACTGTTAACAATTAACAAAGTGCCACTGAGTTCTTTATATACTAATCAGTGAATATATGCTACATAACAATGTTTTCACAATTAAATATATTTTGCATAATCATCATATGAACTGAAGAAAATAAATGTACAACGACTAAACCTAACACAACTTACGCACGAATAAAGCTGTTAACATTAACAAAGTTCACCATTTAACAATAAAGTAACTAACTTAACATACAAAACGTAACCTAATTACATACTTTTTCCAAAGCATATCTCTAACATATTAACGTTAATCTTACATTGCACAGTAAGCAGTTATTCAAAATGTATCATACACCTTGACCGATTATCATAAGACCAACCCTCTAACCGAATATATGTCATGACGTAACAAAGTTTTTTTACATTATCAGTAGTAATAATTAACCAAAAATTTATCAATAACCCTACTCCAAAATAGACATTATCTGCTTTTTAAGACTCCGTCCCCCTTTCAGAAAAACACCAACTGTATTATCATAAATCTCACTTTATTAATAGAAATAGTCATATGGGAGCAATAGCTTATTATTATTTGAGCTGTTGAGGTGTTACCGTTATTGAAAATTTTACGTATAAATTTCCATCGTGTGAGATCCTAGCATTAAAATTTAGTATTAAGGGAATAGGATGGTTAATGTATTGTGCTTGTATCGTCCTTCAACGCTGAATGTACAATATTTTTTTTATTATATTTTATCTCTTTCTAATTTTTTATCAGAATTTGACAATGGTATTATTGTTGGGACATAAATTTGAATGTTTTGAATGCTGCTGAAAAAGATGGGATTGATTCCTGTCTTTTGCTTGGTTCATTTGGTAATGTAAATGTGGTTTCATTGGCTATTTATTTTGATCCACCTCGTAAGGAGTTAACGATGACGCTTGATCATTTATAGCACAATTTTCGGGATGAGAGTCAAACATTTTTATTTGAGCTTTTTGTCGCTGATCATCTGCCAGTACTGTTTATGATTTGAATATTGATTGTGAGTTTGATCTTTTTAGGTTTAGAGATTTTTCAATTGACAATAAAGAGCGTTTTCTTGCTAGCATGGATGATGAGGCTAAAGTGTTTGCTTTGTCTTGTTGCCCTAATCAAGCAACGTCAGAACTGTTGGAATGGTTTTGGTATTTATTAGATAAGTATTAGATAATTATTAGATAAGTATTCATACAAAGACTATAACTAATAAGAAGCTAAAAATACCTTGGTTGAATGCTATTCTGGTAAAATGTATTAATAAAAAAAACATGTTTATTTTCAAATAACGTACAAATAACGGTCAAATAACGTACATGTATTTTAGAGTTTACTCCAGGCTACTGAAATATTTGTTGAATCGGGTGGAGAGGAAATATTACAAAGGTAAGTTTTCTCGGTCCGTGTCTTCTAAGAGATCCTGGTCCTTGTTGCGTTCATACGTAAATCATATACCAGTGCACCATGACTATTTTTGGGCTCCAACCAATCGACATGAGGTGGTAGATTTTATTGGGGCCCTGATGGATTCGCATAATCTTAATGATATCCCCTGTTAAATTTCTGAAGCGGTGGTTTTCGGGTATTCACAGCGATCTGTTCAACTGCTATCTCGTACACGGAGTCTTTCCTGATTTTCTGAAGAGTGCAAAAGTTGTTCTGGTATTTAAATCTGGAAGTAGGTTTTGTCCGAGTAACTATAGACCCATATCAATACTCTCTGCTATTTCTAAAATATTTGAAAGGCTTTTGTTTGTTAGACTGAGTAACTACTTTTCTGGTA
>JABUQX010061247.1:20000-25000 GCA_015478945.1 Trachelipus rathkii
TGACACTTTGATGAAGATAGTGTCAATTCATAGTTCAAGATGCTGGTATCTTTGATAGATTGGTCACTTTTTTTACCTGTTGCTGATATGCTGGAAAAGTGGGAACATATCGAGTATTGTATGACCTGTTAGCTACTTTACCTTTGATAAGTAGGGAATATTCAGGATGTTAGCGGATTATTCATACTCGAGGTATGTTAGGTTTGCATTTGTAATTATATCTTAGTTTCAGGTTAGGATATTTAGCTGTAATTGATGCTAAAATTTTTGTTGCGTAACATATATTCCGTAGTCAGTATATAAGAACTTATTTTTTATGTTATGTTTATCCAAAAATGATACTCGAAATTGAACTTGATCATAGTTTAATTAGATCCATAGGCGGATTGGGTGGGTAGGGACTGCTGGGAATGGAATGGCTTGATTTACTGATTTACTGATTTTACTGCTTTAAAATCAGTAAAACTATTACACTTTACTATGTTATGTTTATACAAAAGAACTTATTTTTTATGTTTAATGTCAGGATAAAACTTTGTTATTTTTTTATGTTATGTTTGGTTAAAACTTTGTGTGGCTTTGCAATATTCGTTGGGGATTATGATATTTAGACTAGGTTATGATGAATTTTTTGTTAAATATTACGAAGATGATGTAAAACATTCGATACGTTAGCATCATAATTCAATGTCGAATGATGAATTAGGACAGGGTTATGCTAAATTTTTTTTAAATATTAACGATGTTAATGTAAAATTAACATTGAATGTTAACGAGATATGCTTGAAAAAAGTGGGAATAGGTTACGTTTTGTACGAAGTGTTAGGTACTTTTACTGTTGTTAAGTGCGGGAAGTTTGTTAATGTTAGTAGTTTATTCGTACGTATGGTAGTGTTAGGTTTGTCGTTGTACATTATATTTTTAGTTCAGATTATGATATGTTAGCTTTTTTAATGTAAAAACTTTGTTACGTTAGCATAAATTCGATGGTTTAGTATATTAAAAAACTTATTTTTATGTTATGTTTAATTATCCGAAATGATACTCAAAATATGACATGAATCAATAGATCTATAGATCAAAAGGTCATGATGGATGGACAGGAAGGTGGTTGAATGGTTTGATTTACTGATTTAATGATTTACTGGTTTAAAATCAGTAAACTATTACAATTATATGATATTTTATTCAAAGAACTTATATTTATGTTTTGTTTGGATTTAAAGTTTGTTATGGTTTTACAAGTTATTCGTTGGTGCTGTATGATAATTAGACAGGTTATGATAATTTTTGTTAAATATTACTGTGTCAATGTAAAATTAACGTTAATATGTTAGAGATATGCTTGGAAAAAGTATGAAATAGGTTTACGTTTTGTATGCAATGTTAGTTCCTTTACTGGTGTTAAGTGTGGAACTTTGTTAATGTTAACTGTTTATTAGTGTTTAAAAAAAGTTGTGTTAAAGTGTCGTTGTACATTATTTTTTTAGTTCATATGATGCTATGTTTCTTTTATTATGTGAAAAACATTGTTTATGTTAGCATATATTTCGCTGGTTAGTATATAAGACTCATTTCTTGTGCTATGTTTATCCGAAATGAAACTCGAAATGTGACAGTAAATCAATAGTGTGTAATGTAAAAATTAACATTGATATGTTAGAGATATGCTTGAAAAAAGTGTGAATAGGTTACGTTTTGTACGCTGTGCTAGGTACTTTACTGTTTGTTTAAGTAATGGAACTTTGTTATGTTACATGTCATTTTCGTGCAATATCCATCTGTTACTACTTTTGTCATTGTACATTATATTCTTAGTTCTGGTAATGCTATGTTAGCTTTATTAATGTGAAAACAATGTTACGTTAGCATATATTCGTTGGTTAGTATATAAAGAACTTATTTTTGTACTATGTTTATCCGAAATGGTACTCGATATGTAACCTGAATCATTAGATCGAAAGATCAAAAGGTCATGGACGGGATGGGTAGGGAGGGGCGGGGAGGGAACGGGTGGTTTGATTTACTGATTTACTGATTTACTGCTTTAAATTCGGTAAACTATTACACTTTACTATGATATTTTATTCAAAGAACTTATTTTTATGTTATATTTGGATAAAACTTTGTTATTTTTATGTTATGTTTGGATAAAAACTTTGTTATGTTTGCAACTATTTGCTGGGGATTATGATATTTAGGTAAGGCTATGATAAATTTTTGTTAAATATTACTATGATAATGTAAAAAAACTTTGTTACGTTAGCATATAGTCATTGGTCTGTATGATAATCGGACAAGGTTATGATACATTTTTTTGCTAAATGTTACTGTGTCTTTGTAAGATTAACGTTAATATGTTAGAGATATGCTTGAAAAAGTATGAATAGGTTACGTTTTGCATGCAATGTTAGTTACTTTACTGGTGTTAAGTGTGGAACTTTGTTAATGTTAACAGTTTATTCGTGTGTAAGTTGTGTTAGGTTTGTCGTTGTACATTATTTTCTTAGTTCATGTTACGCTATGTTAGCTTTATTGATGTGAAAACTTTATTACGTTAGAGTATATTCGTTGATCAGTATGATAATCGTACAAGGTTAATCGGACAAGGTTATGATACATTTTTGCTAAATGTTACTGTGTCAGTGTAAAGATTAACGTTAATATGTTAGATATATGCTTGAAAAAGTAAAGAATAGGTTAACGCTTTTGCATGCAATGTAGTTCTTTAGAACTGGTGTTAAAGTGTGGAACTTTGTTAAATGTTAACAAGTTAATTCGTGTGTAAGTTGTGTTAGGTTTGTCTTTGGTGTACATTAATTTTTCTTTAGTTCATGTTACGCTATGCTAGCTTTATTGATGTGGAACCTTTATTACATTAGAGTATATTCTTTGATCAGTATGATAATTAACCAAATGTTGTTGATAAATTTTAGTTAACATTAACCATTTTTTTTCTTTTTTTATTTTTTTTTTTTTTTTTTTTTTTTTTTTTTTTTTTTTTTTTTTTTTTTTTTTTTTTTTTTTTTTTTTTTTGTTAATATATGCTTGAGAAAGTGTGAATAGATTACGTTTTTTGTATGTTATGTTAGTTACTTTACTGTTGTTAAGTGTGAAACTTTGTTAACGTTAACAATTTATTCATGTTTAAGGTGTGTTAGGTTTGTCGTTGTGGATTATATTCTTAGTTCAGATGATCATATGTAAGCTTTATTAATGCGAAAACTTTGTTACGTTAGCCTATATTCGCTGATCGGTATGATAATTACTTAATTAGACAAGGTTATGATATATTTTTGTTAAATATTACCATGTTAATCTAAAATTAACATTGCTATATTAGAGATATGCTTGCAAAGTTTGAATAACGGTTACGTTTTTGTGCGCTATGTTAGTTACTTTTACTGTTGTTAAGTGTAGAATTTTGGTAATGTTAACAGTTTATTCGAGCGTAAGGTATGTTAGGTTTGTTGTTGTACATTATTTTCTTAGACCGTATGTCAGTTTTATTAAATGTGAAAACTTTGTTATGTTGATCAATGTATAAAGAGCTTGTTTTTATGTTATGTTTATCCAAAATGATACACGAAATGTGACTTGAATCAATAGATCGATAGATCGTTAGATCATGGGAGGGTAGGAGACGATGAGGAGAGTAGGATGGAATGGGCCTGATTTACTGATTTTACTGCTTTTGGGCATGTAAAAAACCAATTTTTTTTACTTATAAAAAAATAAAAAGAAATAATTTTTTTAGTAAAAACAAAAAATTTTTTAAACAAAATAAAATTAAAAATTAAAAGTTTCTTTAAAAAAAAAAAAAAAAAAGTTTTAAAGAAATAAAATTAAAAATAAAAAGTTTTTAGAGTTGTTATAAAAACATAAAGACATTAGCAAAAAGAATAAATGTTTTGTTAATAAATTTGTTATGTTGACCCTGTGGCAACAAGAATCAAATGTTATAGCTAATGTTTCGAAAAACCGAACCAAACAAGAAATTATAGGTATTGCGTAAATGTTTCGAAAAAGTGGGAGAAGTTTGAACAATTTCTCGACGTGTATATGATAACTCTAGTGAAACAGGGACCATATCAGCGTCGTACATGTTCGTTCTGTATGCATTGTTAGTTACTTTAGTGTTGTTAAGTATGAAACTTTGTTAATGTTAGCCATTTATTCGATCATAAGGTATGTTAGGTTTTGTCATAGCGAGTTATATTCTTAGTTCAGGATTTGATATGTTAGCTTTATTGATGTGAAAACTTTGTTACGTCAGCATATATTTGTTGGTCTGTATGATAATTAGGTTAAGTTATGGTAACTTATTGTTAAATGTTACTATGTTACTGTAAAATAACAGTGATATGTTAGAGATATGTTTGAAAAAAAGTGTGAACATGAGGTAACGTTAATATGTTTGAGATATGCTTGACAAAGTATGCATAGGTTTACGTTTTTTGTATGATATGTTAGTTACTTCACTGGTGGTAAGTGTGGAACTTTGTTAATGTTAACAGTTTATTCGTGTTTAAGGTGTGTTAGGTTCAGATGATGCTATGTTAGCTTTATTAAAGTAAAAAGCTTTGTCACGTTAGCGTATACTCGTTGATCAATGTATAAGATAATTTGACAACCATGTATAGATTGGCATTTATTCATTGATTAGTATGATATGTAGGTTATGTCATGATAAATTTTTGTTAGGTTTTTTTAAAAAAAATTACTATGCTAATGTTATAAATCATAAAGACCTTAGCAAAAAACATAAAATGTTTTTAATAAATTTGTTATGTTGACCTTGTGACAAACAAGAATCAAAATGTATTGCTTAATGTTCCAAAAATGAATCAAATGAGAATCATTGGTATTGCGTAATGTTTTCGAAAAATGGGAGGAGTTTGGAAAACAATTTCTTCGACCTTGTAATCTAATACCTACATGAAACAGGAAATACAGATACAAAAGTGAAAATACAAATACGAACAGAAAATGGAAATCGA
>JABUQX010061248.1:0-16128 GCA_015478945.1 Trachelipus rathkii
ACTTGGACAGATTGTGGACGAATAAAATTGACACCTAAAAAGTATGATTATGTTGATTTATTAATAATATATATTATTAATTATTATTATTATTATTAAATTATTATTATTATTATTATTATTATTATTATTATTATTTTTTCTTTCTTTCTTTCTTTTTATCTTCCTTCTCTTTTCCAAGAATGGGGAGTTTAGAGAATAAGGGGGTCACGAAAAGAAAAGCAGTAGAGGAACAACACAAAGTCGAAAAAGAAAGCCCAGCCTTAACGCGCCCCTCCTGTTACCATTAATTAGTGCGAACTCGTCACAGACAGAAAATCCCCCTAGGCTTCACGGGACCGCGACGGACCCTGCACTATGGTAAATCGTCATGTAAGGGTTCATCCCCTGGCCAGGTGGCACAACCATGCCATACAATCCGCCATTCACGTCCTATTATGCACCCTTTATTCTTCGCTCTGCCAAACTCACATTCTCTTCCTTCAGACATTCGTTCACGACTCAATCCACTTTTTTCTTCGCTCTCAAGCCGGTCGGTTCCAACACACTCGCCACTATACTCGCTTATACCAATCGACTATCATTCATCTTTCCACATGACCAAAACCATCTCAACATCTTTCATTTATTCTCTCATTTACCCTTTAATCTTCAACACCACAAAACTTCTAAATTACGGTTCATAATTCTCATTTTATCATTATTTTATTATTTTATTATTATATTATTCTATATTATTATTTATTATTATTATTATTATTATTATTATTACTTATTATTATTATTATTATTTGTGATTATTATTTCATTAACACCCCCGTTAACGTACCCCACCTTGTCGGGGTGGGGGGGCTCAGATACCTTTTCCGAATGGATATCTGCGAAGTGGTTGTACGTTTTTTGTTTTTTCGTTGATTTTTCCCCCCTTTTTTGTGGTTCCCCTCTTTCCATTTATGTTCTTTGTTTTCTTCTTATTTATTTTTATTATTATTATTTATTATTATTATTATTATTTATTATCTATTTATTATTATTATTATTATCTATTATTATTTTGATTATTATTATTATATATTAGTTATTATTAATTCCAGTTCCCCCTTACCCTTCCCTTCCTCAGTTTCTGTCCCTTCTCCTCCGTTTTCTGTACGTACTTCCCTACGTATCCTGATCTCTCTCTTCTGAGAGTCTCCCCATTCATCTGCTTGGTGGCTACCGGGCTGTTGTCTCTGTGGTGTGTCCATGGGCCATTGCCTCCTTCCTACGTGTTGGTGAGGTACGGAGGTATAAAAAAACCTCCAGGTTTATTTGTTGCCTGTTTCTCCGGCCGCCTAATATGGTAGGTTGGTCCGGACGAACTTGCCACTAACCTGTGTAGGAGGCTGTCCTGCACTTGGGCAGCATATCTTGGGCTTGCGTCTTATGCCGTGTTTGGTGCAGGCATTTTATTATTCCATTGTTTGAGGACTGGACGCGGAGTTCGGGGGGCTTTCCCAGAGGCCACACCCATGGCCCACCCCTACGGGTTGGGGTTTCTAGGGGGGAGGTATGTAGCTCTGGGCTGTGGTGGGCCGGTCGGCGGTTAACGCTGACCGCGGGATTTATGTTTTCTTATTCATACCATTTGTGTGTTATTTGAATTGTGTTTATTTATTGCGGTGCTGATGTCTTGCAGGAGTATTTTTTTTCATGGGAAGAAAATCTAAAAGTTTACCGTTTTCCAGAAAGGCGGCTATCACCATCTGGCGGGTCCCAAACCCGTCCCTCCCTGGCCGTTCCCAGGCCTGCGACCAGCAGGGACTTTGACGCCTTGTTTGATGAAATGGTTGGCTACTGGCCATCACCCACCCCTATTCGCGCCTCGATTCCGGTCGCCGTTTCAGGGAACTGCCCCGTCTAGACCCGGTGAGGCTGTTGTGGGCTCTCAGAATACCCTTGTCTTTTCTACCTTACGTCAGCCATCCCAAGAGCGCCCTGCGTCCAGCGGGTTTTCCTTCGCTAAACGCCAGTATACACCAACGCCGACGATCACGTTCGCCGACCCCCCCTCCAGGGGTCCCGGGTCTTGATTTCTACCCGCTTTATTTTTATTTACAATTCAACGTCCTCTCGTCCACTGACTTCTGTGAGCCAGCTCATCTTAGTGATGCTTTGGAAGCTGCTCTCCAAACTACTGAGCCACAGGCTACGCAATGAGGAACGGTTCTCTTGGTTCGTACTTGCTTCCCTATCACAAGCAACGTACTTGCTTTCCTATCCCATCTGGGGAAGATTCCGTCCATATATGTGATTCGTAACACGTCGAAGGGTACATATATGCGCCGGAGTTCTGTTTCGATGCTTCGATTGACATCCTAACTCATTTAAGGCTCACCACGTGCCTTCACCGACGTTTATCGGTTCCCCTCCACGTACGGATGACCCCTCAAAGAAGCGAACCCTCGTCTTTGTTAACTTACGCTTCTGTGCTTCCCTAACATCCAAGGTTAAAACTTGTTTTAACCATGACACGGTTTCGGACTAATGTTGCCCTTTCCCGAGAAGATGTTTCAAGTGCCCATAAATTTGGTCACGCCCCATGAAATTTGTCGGGTCTCCCCAGACCTTCTGTCCGACATGTGGCAGTTCTCTCCACCCGAACAACTGTGACAGAGATCCTCCATGTTGTCCTAACTGTAAGGGGCCACACCCGGCCTCCTCTGACCCTGCGAACATCTCCTGGAGAAGAAATCCTGGAGCGGTTGCGCCTTCAATCATAATATGACCCGTCGTGAGGCTAAGACCCGCGCGGGCGAGGGAGAAGCTGGCTCATCTTCCTCTATCTTATGCTGCGGCAGCGTCCACTTCCATCTGCGGTTGCCTCTTCCGTTTCTCATCGTCCCATTGCGTTGTGTCCGTGAGCTTGGTTCACTTTTTCACGTTCGACCGTTCGGCTTCCGTACGCCGGTTGCCGGATCCCCGCTGTTTCGGGTGGTTCTGAGTAGCTACTGGACAATTTGTCCTCTCCAACTCTCCGAAATGGTCCCGCTCGGCCCACTCAAGTCGTTCTTCCCGCCGACCCAAACAACATCGCCCCATCTCTATGCTCCTCTACCTTCGTAGAGGTCCATGCAGCTTCCCTAAAGGGATAATCTGATTTATTGCGATAGGTTCGCTTCTGAGGCTCGGTGAGCAATCGCGTTCCCAATGTGCCAAAATCGTCGAGTCTAACATGTACTGTCTCCCGGATATTACGCCCCTGCTTTTCTGTTTCAGCCCGGGGAAACACAGTTCGCTCTTAACGGTTTTGCGATATGAGTCCGTGCCAAGGGCGGATCTTTCCGGGACAGACATCCTTACTCGCTTGCTTATCGGGCCGAGCGGACTTCTTGAAGCAGAAGGATCCCGTTTGTACTGGGGAGCCTGTCTCTGTCATGCCTAACTAAACGGGCTCGCTGCGCTGACAACCCGCGTGGCCGATCTCGGACCAGTGGTCCGCCCTCTGGCCGTTCTGATAATTTACTACTTACTTATACTACCGCCTAAGCCCTTCGCTTCTTCTACAATATTCAAGCGATTCTAAAACTTTTTCGGATGCCACGATGGACCTCTTCGGACTACTCTTCTATCGTGGGTGTGTCGCGTGCTGACACTGTTGTCCCACCCGAGGGGAGGTCCGAGGAGGTAACCGATTGACACCTCGCACCGCTCGCAAAGTCTTCCTTCGGGTATACGTGGCTCCGCTTCGATGTGTGATGAGGTTGGGTTGGCTCTGGTGGATGCAGGAGGATGGAGGAGTCTTCCTTTCCTGCCTCTTACCCTCCACCCACTTTGATTTCGGAACCGTCGACTGAGCCTCTGGCTCTTCTCGAGCGCGGACCGCTTCCGGGATTTTACCTACTGACGCCATACCCTTGTCATCCGATGTGTCTCATCTCACTCCCGCCGACACCGTTCCTACTTGTCATCCTCTTCCATCTTCCCCCAGCCGCCTTTGTTAGGGCGCCTCCTGGCAAGACGCGTCCCCTTCCCGGCTTGCTAGAGATCTGGCAGGGGTGCGTCTGAGGGGAGG
The DNA here is from genome assembly GCA_015478945.1 of Trachelipus rathkii. Classification (NCBI taxonomy): domain Eukaryota; kingdom Metazoa; phylum Arthropoda; class Malacostraca; order Isopoda; family Trachelipodidae; genus Trachelipus; species Trachelipus rathkii. The sequence continues at coordinate 4,052 of JABUQX010061248.1, forward strand.
GATGTTCGAAATGTGGAGTGCTGACTTGGCGCGTCTCTTTGGCGAGCACTCTCCTGATGTGGCTAAGTTCCCCTCTCTTAAGGGGGGTCCACACATATCCCTGTTGCATGGTCTTCCTCACCCCACGGGGTATGAAGTTCCTGTCGGTGGTCGTCCGACGTCTCACGGGACCATCTAACTTTATCCTCTGGGAAGACTGCCACATCCCAAAACATCGTGACTATTGTCACGGATCGTCCCGACCATTGATTGTTTCCCGTTTATGGCACGTTTCACCAATGGAACTGCCACGGAGATACTTTTGGGCTAAATTACGAAGAGCTGAAGAGATTACTTGTCGTCATCAGCCCCTTGCTTGTTTGTTTACACGGAGTTGCAACTTCGTGACGCGTAACCTTTTGCAACTTCAAGTGCAGGGAGCCCCTTATTTCCCTGAATCGTGGAACCAGCGACAGAGGTGGGGCAAGCGATCCTGCTTAGCGAGTCACTGTCCCATTTACTCACCATTCCACCTCTACTCCGAATGCATGCGTGGGCGGCTTGTATCCATCTTTGACGCGCCGCTTCGCTGTGCTCGTGTACTGGCACCGCAGCTGTATATCCAGAAGGACGCTCGTCGTTTTTTTTCGTGTCTCCCACCGCCCATGTTGGTTCGCTCGGTTGACTATTAACTCGCCTCCTTTAATGGGTTGCTCTGTTACCGTCCCCCAATGCGATTGGTTGTTGAGTAATTTTTTCGGCAGGATTTTTCTTTGGTTGTCTCAACACGGGCCTTCCCACCTTTGAACGTTTTGATACAGGCCACTTCTCCCTGTGTTGACGTCTCGTTGTGTTCATCTCGTCTTAGATCGTTTTTGGGTTGGCAAGGTCGTCTTTTCTCCTGTGGTAGTGAACCACTACCCTAATGTGATACGCATTCCTTCCGGCCCTGTCAGGCAGCTCCACCTTATTCTGGCTGGCGCTATGACAGGGCAGACTGGCCTTCCTTTCATCAGGCCACTTACTTTCCATTCTTTTTCCTGCAACTAACGTGTTCCCGTCGCCGGCGGATCCCTTCACTTACTTTCAGGAAGTTATCTTCAGGCGGCCAACGGAGCATATACCCGTTTCATCTGGACCCGGAAACAACCAACACCCGCATTTGTGGAACCAAGAGTGTGCTCGGCTAATCGTGAAAAGCCGTAAGTTGTATAAGCTGTATAAACAGACTCCCACCCTTTCCAACTTGATTCTGTTTTAAGCTTCGGCACCCCCTTCCCAGCGTATAATCGCCGTACGCGGAAACAGTATTTTCGCACGTACGCTTCCAACGGTTAATTCTTCTACGCCTATATCATCAGTCCATAAAGGTGCGGAAAATTTCCCGAAAACACCATGCTGATTCGCCTATTATCCTCGTTTACGCCCGCAAACCTATGATGTCATCTCTGCTCGCGGGGTTGTGGCGGACGAGTTGGGATATCACTTTGCGTCCTGCTCCAGCGGCTCCCGTCTATCCGTGAACCTTTTCTTCTAGTCGCTTGCGGGTGGAGTTTCCCGATTTTTCTGTTCCGCCTGGAACAAGACCTTCCATACAACCGCTATTCACCAGGGCCGAGTTCCTGGACGCCCTCAAGCCTTTGCGGGGATGAAGCGCCTGGCCCTGACGGCATCTCCTTTCAGATGCTTCGCCATGCTCATCCGTCTGCCACTGCTTCCTTCTCGGCTTATACAATAAAATATGGGTGGAGGGGGTCTTCCTCCCAGTTTGTTTACTCCATATATTGTCCCCATTCCCAAACTGGAAGGATCCGACTTCTTTTCCGATAATCATCGCTATTTCATTGCGCTTGCAACTACAATTAAGCTGGCGAGATTGGTGGGCTTCCCGTCTTGTTCCCTCGTTAGAGCAACTCCATGCATTTTCTGAATACCAATTTGGTTTTCGTCACCATCGCTCTACTCAGGATCCTCTCCTTCGGTTAGAACACTACGTTCGTGAGGCATTTGCTTCCAACAAAATGACCATGGCCGTTTTCTTTTACCTCGAAAAGGCTTATGATAGCACGTGGAGGTTTGGGGGTTTACAGAGTCTCCATTCATTGAACCTTAGGAGGCAACTTGACCTCTTTCTTCAGTTATTGATGTGGGATCATTCGTTTCAGGTCCGTTGTGGTACCACGCTGTCGAGGAGTTTTGTCCTGGACGAAGGGGTGCCGCAGGGCAGTGTACTGAGCGTGTTGCTTTTTCGCTATTTTTGGTTTTCAATGGTGTTATCGTTCCATCCCGACGTCAGTGCGCTGCTCCATCTTGTTGACGATCTTGCCCCTGTACATCTGCTGGAGCTCAAGCTTCCTTGTTATGAAACGTCAACCTTCGGTTGCCATCGATAGGGTTTCCTCTTGGTGCTCTGCGCGTGGCTTTACATTCTCCACGTAAAAAACTACAGCCGTGCTTTTCCGGAAAAAATCCTCGTCGTAGGGGTCGCCCCTACAATGTGCCTCCAATGTTTTGCGTCTATATCGCTCCCCATCCGTGTGGAGCCGAGGGTGCGGTTCCTGGGTCTGGTGCTCGATGAGCGCCTCACGTACTTCCTCAAATTACTCTCCTCAAAGCTAATTGCCGCCGTTCCTTGGATCTTTTACGGAACCTAACCTCCAAGACTTGGGGTGCGGGCAGAAAACATGCTCCGCCTTTACATCATGCTGGTGTGGGCGGGCCTAACTGGACTATGGTTGTGCATTTATGGGCTAGACCTTCCAGTCCTACTTCCGCCTTCTTGACCCATTCAGACTGAAGGTCTGAGAATCAGCCAGCGGTTGCATTCGCGTTCCTCTCCGAGGGAAAGCCTTGAGGTGGAGGCCGGGGTGATGCCCCCTATCCTGCGGAGGGAGCAGCTCATGTGCCCACTGTTCATCCGTCTTCATCAGGTTCCTACCTCGTCGGCCATGACACCTATAATAGAGCGTGCCGTCACAACCCTTCTTATTGCCATTGCTGGGGTTGTTACTTTCCATCTTCGCTTTGCTCGACCTTCCTCAGCGAGCGGTCATGCAATTTGATTTTACCTCTACCCGTTCCCAGTGGGTCTCTCCGCCCCCTGCTCTTTGCAGTGGGATCCAGTCTTTGACTAAGTGGGGCCACACCCGGTGCTGTTGGGTGATTCCTTTGTATCTCACCGCGGAGGTTCCATAGCGACCTATGCGGTTTACACCGATGGTTGCAAGGCGAGGAAGGGTGTGGGGAGCTTCAGCTGTGTTTCCGGAAATCACTGTACCCCACACCCTTCCACATACCCTTCCACCCTATTTGTCTGTTTTCTCAGCTGAACTAATAGCAATGTCCTTGGCGGTGAACAGGATCAGTACCTTCGCCCGTGGGGGTAGTTATACGATCTTTTCGGATTCTCGGAGCGCTCTCCAGTCGTTGCTTGACCGGTCAATCCCGTAACCCGTTGGTCTGTGCCATTCAACAGTCCCTCTGCTTGTTACCAGCGCAGCACTACAACATTGAGTTCTGTTTGGGTTCCTCCCATGTGGGTGTTCCTGGCAACGAACGGGCCGATGGGGAAGGCACAAACGGGTGGCTGCCACACGGGGTGTCGACAGTGCCCGTTTACTTCCCTCCTGCTTGTGCGTCTGGCCATTTCCTGCTACAGATTTTCTCCATCCTCTTGCGTCGGGGCTTCTCTGGCTGGCAGTCATTTTTGGGCGGAGGATCGCCTCGTGGCGCAAAAACTTCGGATGTCAAACCCGTCCTTGGCCGATGGTCTTCATCGGGCGAGAGAGGTCGCCTCCTGGAGGTGGTCCAGGCTCGATTGCATCTAGGTAATACAAACCTTACCCATGGATTTCTTATGTCGCGGGAGTTCCCCCGACCTGCCCATTTTGCTCCTCCAGTTGTCCTCTCACTGTTGTTCATCTCTTTGTGGATTGCGTTGCCATCTCGACCCTTCGAAGCAAGTTCTTTCCTGACGTGCTAACTATACCTCTTCAGCATCGCCTTCAGCACATCTTATCCGAATCATCTCATTTTCGTAGTGATCGTGTTTTTGCCTTTCTTTTGGAACTGAACATCTTGTATAAGATCTAACCATCTCCGCCTTGTTCCTCTTTCGTTCCGTTAGGGATTTCCCCTGTCGTTAGTTTCCTAACACGGTTAGCCGCATTCTTGTGTGCTATGGAGATCCCTGTACAATCCACTCAAAAAAAAAAAAAAAAAAAAAAAAAAAATTAAATTTGCAATTAAGATATGTTGCTGAAGATGTGAAAGAAACTCTGTCATTAGAAGTTAACATTATTTTGAATACTTAGATGGAATATTGGGAGGAGGGGGAGAAGGCTCTGGGATTAGTAATTGAAGTTAAATCGAAGAGAAGACTATCAAAAGAGTTGAAAACATTATGAAATAAGATTGAGATAGGAAACTTAGAAAAATAAGTTACTGAGAGATATCTACAACTCTTACAAACAGAAAGCCGTAAGCCTCCTTATTTAGAGTTGGTTTGGAATAAGAACACCAACAGAGTTTTACATGGAAGGAATTTCTACCTTTGCCTTTTTTTTTTTAAGAACATTTTAGAAGATAGTGAATTAACTTATTCGATTTTTTGGCCGTAATATTCCTTTATTTCAATAGTAGAATAATTTGGAAAAATTTAAAACAGCTAGTGAACACTTTTTCATAAATTAAATTCATTATTGACTGAAGATACCTTGAGTTTGGAGGTGAAATAATTGACTGAAGACACCTTGAGTTTGGAGGTGAAATATTGCGAAAAAACATAGTTCAAATTGGTCTAAGGAAAAGATCTTTAGGGGAATGTTTTCTTTCCAAGATTGCAGGGAAGAGGAATCAAAGGAAACTACTCTAAAAGAAGTCATCTACTATACTATTCTTATTCTTACACTTTTAAGCACCAGGAAGGTTGTAAGCCTCCTACTTTAGAGTTGGTTTGAACTTGAGGACCCCCCCCCCTTTCTGAGGAGCATGATTCTTCTACTGATGGAGTTTTAGATGGAAAAATTTCTAATTTTGATTTTTTTTTAAGAACATTTTAGAAGATAGTGAATTATTATTATTTTATCATCATCATCATCATGATCATGATCATCATCGTCGTCGTCGTCTTTTTCTTCTTTTTTCCTCTTTTTCTCTTTTCTTCTTCTTTTTCATAAAATTGTTAAATGACTATAGCTATTACATTTAAAGTTCACTTCAGCAAGAAGATATAGAAAAATTAAAAGACTAATAATAAAATTAAACTTACTCGATACTAATTATAAATAAAACTAGATCTTCTTCAATGACAACGTCACTCCATAAGATGAAATCTTTCTTCTATGTCGATGACACTCCCTTTCCTCTAATTATAAAAATACATTGGATAGTTTAAGATTTAATCAACTAAACCATGTTTCTCTTCTCTCTCTACTTCCTCTCCTGTCCTCTTTCCTTCAACATATAACCTCATGTTGTCAGATCTCACTCCTTCTTTCGTTAACACATCCGTTATCTGTACTTTTGTGCTTATCCATGTTGTTATATTTCTTTAATAACAGCGATGTCTACCTTCAATCTTTTACTCGTCACTCTTGAAGTGGAATAGATTGCTTTACTCAATGTTTTTCTATCCGTTTTTATTTCTATAGGATAATTTTTTTCCATATGTTTTTGAAATAAATAGTTGTTTCAGCCTCTTCAACTAATGCTAACGTTTCTGCTTTTGTTGTTGATCTTGCCACCCTCTTGGCAACTCCCGATTTCCAAAATATTGAACAGTTTTTTTTTATTTTCAAATACCAAACTAATTATGTAACCTATTTGAGGCTTATCTTTGTCAACATTTCCCAATGAAGCGTTTGTGTTCACTTCAAACCTTATTCTTCCTTCTCTTAACTCCTCCATTTTTATCTTTAACTCTTCTCATCTTCTTTTCATAATTACTCTACTAATTTCTTCATATCCTTCCCATAAGCTATTTTATTAGCCTCTCTCAAGTCACTCACACTATCCACTTTTCTCTTCCATTCTCCATCATTCTACACCTTCCCTTGCCACAGCCACCTCTAATTCTTTCATAACCCCTATCCATATACAAGTTGAATAACCAAGGAGACAACACATCCGTGCCTCACTCTCCGATATTAACAATATTAAACCAATCACTTTCAACTTCCATTTATTCTTACCACTCTTTACTATCGTCATACATACTTTTTGATTCCATTCAGAAACTTACCACCAACACCATATATCACTAACACCTGCCATAGAGCTTCTTTATTAATCCTATCATACGCCTGTTGCAAATCCATAAAAACCTAAACAATTTTATTCTTCTTCCTTCCCTCATTTTCTCAAATCATTTGTTTCAATGTAAAGATTTGATCTACACGTCCTCTACCACTTCTAAACAGACCTTGTTCTTCACCAATGTCCTTCAGTCACACTTGACGCACTCTGTCGATCAAAATACCAGCATACATCTTCCTACAACACTCAATAAACTAATTCCCTTAATAATTCCTACAGTTACCTCCCCTTTCCCCCCCTTACCCTTTATAAGGGTGATGGCGGCCTCAAAAACCACAACATATCTTACAGCTATTACTGCTCTCCTCCAATCCCTTGGAACTATGCCCTCATATAAGGTTTTGTTTACAACAACTCTATATCATGAATCACCATCTCGCCTCCGTTCTTGATCATATTAACAGTAATTTTCTCATCTTTCTCGCAGATTTACCATTCTTAGCAACTTTCTCACTCTACATTTACCGTCCTCCTTTACTAATGATCCCATCCCAATACTATTCCTCTTACAGCCATTCAAACGCACCACATTCAATATCACCTTTCATTACTGCCAATGTTTATGCAGATTTTCAAAGGTGACTCCACACTCTCGCTTCACTCCATGTTCATCAGTTACGATATCACCATCCCTATTCGTAATTCTAAGCAGATTCCTCTTATTCTCATTCTTAACCTTTTCGCGCTTCCTTCCAGAAGAGCTTCCTATTGCTTTGTAAGTCAGCATTCATCCTCCTTCCAACTGTTCATATTACTTCCTTTTTTTTTTCCTCCTTCGTATGTACCTTTTAGTATTCCTTTATTCCTCTTTATATAGAATTCAAAAACATCTTTTTTTTTGAAACTTCATGATTGGCTTTTAGTACATTCAACCACCTTTCCTTTTTTTACTTTTACCCGCTTGCTTCACCTCTTCATTCCACATCACTGTTTTTACATTCTTACTTTCTAATTTAACACATCCACATACTTTTGCACTACTAACAGCCGCTTCAATTCATTTGCTTTCAGTTTCAGTTTCATCTTGTTCACTTAAACTGATTTACTTGCAAGCGTCTTAAATACTTATCCTTATTACCTTGTTCACTTTAACTTCTCACTCTCAATTCTACCCACTTCCTTTATCACCTTCTCCTCCATCCAAGCCCCACTAACTTAAGTTTACATAAAACAACATAATTCCGATATCCCATTTATATATATATATATATATATATATATAGTTATATATATATAATATATATATGAATATATATTATATATGTAGTATATATATCTATATATTATATATATATATATAATTTATATATATATATATATATTATATATATATATATATATATATCTATATTATATATATATATATTTATATATATAATATATTCACAGCTATATTGATTTATTGAATCAATGCTCCAGATTGGTATGAAGCAACTAAAGATTCTGATACAAATTCTTCTGCGTCAAAAAAGAGGGTAGAAAAATCTAAACTTTCTTCTTTCGGCAATCACCTTGCCGTCTATAACATTCTCTCATATGTTTTGCTCTTTGAGCTCTAGCTCTAATCCTTCCATTGTAAACAGACACTGTTCATAATTTAAATCTAAAAGCTGTATTGTTTTTCAGGGTTCTGTTCCATCTTTAACTCTTTTGCTGTTTCTCATTAATGAATTTCTTCGTGTCACTTCTAATTTTATCTATAATTATACCGTTGAAACAATTTTCATTAATCCGTTCTATTTGAAGGATGTTTTTCCCTAACAGTTACAGCTGGGGCTAGAGGAATTTTATTAAATAAACTAGCATCTTTTCTTTGTCTTATTTATAATTGGAGCAATGAAAATATAATTGCTTCAAGTTGAAAATTAAATTCGTTCATTTATCTACTGACAAAATGTCCTACACATAATTTCATTTGTAAATTTTAGATAATTTAGTGTATAGTGTATTTGTTGGGTTAAATGTTTTGCCAAATTGTTACTACTCTTTGCTTAATATCAGTAGTATTTCTGGTTGAATAATAATATATGGGTGAGTTGAGTATGTTTGGGTATATGGTGGGGTATATTTAGGTTTGGGGTTTTTGGGTGTTGTGTATTGTGTTTGTTGTGTATTTGTGGGGATAGTGAGGTATTTATTTTAAATGGTTTAGTTGTGTGGTGAATGGGTGGTATGGTGGATGTTTAAGTCTTGGGTTGCTGTGTTGAGTTACGGGGTTATGAGTGTTTTTGGTAGGGTGGGAGTAGGGTTTGTAGTTTGTATGTGTTGGTGGTTATAGATTTTACAATGTGATATTGTTATATCTAAAATATAATGTTCAAAGAATGATGTGGATAATACATTTTTATACTATTATATGGTGCAATTGGATTGTTTAAGTAGTTTATAATTAAGTGTTGTATATAACAAACAAGTGCAGCAGGGGTGGGGTGTGTGGTCGTCTATTTGTGGGTGTGCCTATGTGTATACGTTCTACATGAAATTCTTCTATGATATTTATATGAGAAGTGTAAAGTTTGTTTTATTATATAATTTAATATGAATAATAAAAATAAATTTTACTCCTTCTCTCTCATCTCTCTCATCTCTCTCTCTCTCTCTCTCTCGTCTCTCTCGTCTCTTCTCTCTCATCTCTCGTCGTCTCCTCTTCCCACTCTCCTCTCTTTCCTCTCTCTCACACTTAAAATTTTATTTAAATTAATTTTGCTGTGAAAAAACTTTGAAGGAAATGTAAACATGAAAACAATTTATGAAAGAGATTAATTAAATATTATATGGGCAAGTGAATTTCCTAGTTTCTCTCTCTCTTCTTCCTCTCTCTCTCTCTTCTCTCTCTCTCTCTTCTCTCTTTCTTCTCTCTCTCTTTCTCTCTCTCTCATCTTTCTCTTGGATTAGGTAAGGAGGGTCCCACTCTCTCTCTCTTGTAGTCATACGATATCTTTCTCTCGAATCCTCTCTCTCGTCTCTATCTCTCTCTCTTCTCTCCCTCTCTCTCTCTCTCTCTTCTCTCTCTTTCTCTCTCGGTCTCTCTCTCTCTCTGCTGTTCTACTCCCCTACCTCCGTCCTCTCTCATCTCATCTCTCTTCCGCCTCTAATAACTACCTCTCGATTTCATTCTACTCTAACTCTCTCTCTCCTCTTCTCTCTCCTCTCTCTCTCTCCTCTTTTCCACTAATTTTTCACTTTGCATTTGAATGCAATTTACGTTAACTTTTAAATATTTCATCTAACTCTTAAATTTATTGTGCATTCATCGATATATTCTCTTTTTCTTTCTTTAATTGCAACGTTTGCTTTTATCTTCACCCTAAAATATGTTTTAAGTATTTTAATAGATATTTAATATTTTTTTTATTATGCAGAACCATTGATACATCATGAATTGTCTTCATTTTATAATTTGAACATCAAAAACGTTAATGGAGGAAGCAGAATCAAAATCTAGACGGACTCTTAAACGAACTTCTTACGCAGAAAAAAACGAATATGTAAAAGAAAATGATTAGTCGATGAAAAATGATATCTATTTTTAAATGAATAATTATAAGTATGTTATCTTGCTTAGAAAATAATTTCAAAAGAAATTCATATTATTCAAAAACCCAAAAAAATCCTATTACTTTGCATCAATACGTAGGTAGGTTGTACAAAGAGGAAAGAAGGAAGGCATTATAAAGGAGGGATAATGAATTAAGAGTAGTAATCAGTGTAAATAAATAAAAAAAAGAGAAGTTACCTTTCGATAGTAAAATGAGATAGCACAGGCAATTCTACATGCATATATTTTCATAATGTATATTTAAATATTAATTTTTTGGTAAGGATTTTTTGGTGTGATGATTTTTCGTGGGTTGTAATCGAAAAATACTGGGGTGCGGTTGTGGGGTGGTGGGTGTTGTGTGGTTTAGTCGCTGTTCCGTGACCTCGTGGCCATAGAAGAACATTGAAAAAATAGAAGAGATACCATGAATGAGGAATAAATATTAGTTTACAAAAATGCATCTATGGAAATATTGTTGGGATATGAATTTTATTTATTGAGTTAGTTGAATAATTTGTTCCTGTGGATGTCTGAGAAGATTAGAGGTAGTAATTAATTGGAGCGTGAGTGATAATAGATTGGATGCATACGTCCAGTATTTATTGTGCATTTCCATTCAATGGCATAGGTTAAATGGATAACTAATTTAGGAGTTAAATAAAAGAGATTTAGATGTGGTACGGTTGAAAATTTGTTTAGGTACAGATTGTGAACCGAGTAATTGGAGTGAGGCGATTTGATGTGTTTTGCTATAAGATTAATAATAAAGGAAATTATATAATAAGTTATGGTTTGGTGTGTATATATTTGATAATATAATTGGATAATAAAAATTATGGAAATAATAAAATAATAATAGATAATGAGTGTGATATATAGAGTTGAGTGGTATTATATTGGTGAGTAATGTGTTAGATAATAATAATGAATGGTGGATAGAGTTGTGTTGTGCGAGATTGAATAGATGGTAGGTGTGAGTGAGATTGTGGTAAATGGAATTTATGTCTAAGATGTGAGAGACATTAGTAATAATAATAGAAGTGAGAGGCAGTTATATATTAAATAATACATAATAATAATGAGATTGTGGGAAAAGGTAATTTAATTGGTTAGAGGGAATTGGATATAATAGATAATAATAATAATAAATAATAATTAATATGAGGATAGATAATGATGTGAAAATGAGATGAATTGATGAATGATTAGAAATGGAGTTGACAATAGTGATAATGATAATATGATAATGATGATTTATTAATAATAATTTATAGATAATGAAGAAGTAATAATAATAATTTTTTGCTATCAATAATAATCAATAATAATAATAAATAATAATAAATTATAATAATATAGATGAAATAATAATTAATAATAATAACCATAATAATAAATAATAATAATTAAATAATAATAAATAATTGAACTAATAAAATAATAATTTTAATACATGAGGCATTTTGAGTTATATTAATGAGAGTATGAAGAATACTAATAATAATAATGTAGATTATGATTTAATGAATAATTGAATTGTAAGTTGAATGAATATAGATGAATTGAATAATGTTATATGTAACAACAGTGTTGTAATAAATAATGTAGATAATAATAGAGTTAATGTAATAGGATTAATGGAATGTGGAATATTATAATAATGAATAAATGAAGTAAATAATGAGATCAATGTTATTTATTAAAGTATATGAATAATTAAACAATAATAGATAATAATGAATGGAATAATAATATAAATTAAATTTAATCCACTCTATAGTTATTGTTTTTTGTGGGCTACAAAGATGTGTAAACACAAACATTTTTTGTTTATTGCAAATTGTATGTATGTTTGCGGCCCTTTGCTTTTCAGAGTAGAATGTTGGAGATTGCATTATATTTATGATACTATGGGATTTTTTATCTATGGGGCTAATACAAGGTTAATACGAATAGAATTGTTTGGTAAGTGTGAGTTTAAATGTTTAGGTTATTAATTTAATAATTTGATAGCTCTTTCTGGATATTAAAGTTGGTGCTTGGAAATTTTGAATTTATCAGATTATACGTATTATATGGTGAGTGATTGAGTGTATGATATATGAGTGTATTAGTAGGTACTGGGTTGGGTGGGTGAGGTGTATGGTTGATTGTTAGTGTTAGTGTTAGTATGTTATTATTTGGTGGTAGTTTGTTGTGGGTAATAGGAAGTGTGTCTATAGGGGGAGTTGCATGGATTGAT
>JABUQX010061249.1:15000-17500 GCA_015478945.1 Trachelipus rathkii
TGCCAATCTTTAAAATTTCGAAAATCTCTCAAGAAAAAATTTTCACTTTTTATTTTGCTATCTCTTTTCAGTTGCCAATTTACGTTTGTCCTTTGAAAGGCGTATCTTTGACTTTCATTTGAGGAGTTCGTAATAGGGCAGCCAATAATTTCCTTTTAAGTGGATTTAAACCTCATTAGTGTCTTCAATTATCTCAGATGTAATATATACTGCTCACACACAATTATATATATATATATTATATAATATATATTATAATATTATATATTTATTTATAATATTATATATATATATATATATATATTTTATATATATATCTATATATATCATATATATATATATACTTATTTATATATATATATATTATATATATATATATTAGAGAGAGAGGAGGAGGAGAGAGAGGAGAGAGGAGAGAGAGAGAGAGAGAGAGAGAGAGAGAGAGAGAGAGAGAGAGAGAGAGAGAGAGAGAGAGAGAGAGAGAGAGAGAGAGAGAGGACAGAGAGAGAGAGACTGAATTGGCACAATTGGCACACACGGTACAAATCATTGATCTTGAATGTTGGATTCAGTGTTTAATCACAGGAAAGCAAGTACTATTTTCAAAATAACCTTGAACTGGTTAGTTGGTATAGCCATCGAAAATTGCTATACTATCGTAGCGACTTGCAGTAAAGTGTGTTTTACAGTACGCCAGTCGAAATTCATCAAAATCAGTCAAAGAAAACGTTCCTTTCAAACATCGCTTGCTCTGGAATAATTCTTTTTACTTACATCTTACGTGATTTGTGTTTAGTGCTTTGACTCGGCAATTCAGAAGCGTCATAATTTAATTCATTGAAATGATATGATCATTTATCTTTAAATATACTCCTATCAAAAATTTGAAGTATAAAGTGATATTATTAAACACCTTGAAAATAGGTTCTGACAAAGTGACAATATTATTTTATTCATTTGGATGAAATTTTATTTTTGCCTCCGAAATACTAGCAAGAGATTTTCGTCGGTATTGAATAGTCTTCAAAATAAAGTTGGGATGATCAATTGGATAACAAATTTATACAAAGCCTCATTATTTTATCTGTCAAGAGCAGGTTTTTAACACGCTTCGCAGATTCCTTTTTAGGCTGTACTTGATTTTTGGAGCTATTTAAAACCATATTTTATATACGGTATATATATATATATATATATATATATATATATATATATATATATATATATATATATATGTATATAAAATATAGTTTTAAATAGCTAAATATATATATATATATATATATATATATATATATAGGGGCACATAAAACTGTCATCCGCAGTGCGAGTCAGACCGCAATCCACACCTCGTTAAATAATGTGATATTTTCTGCGAAATATCCACATTTCGGTATGTCTGACATCCCACACTCTATATCTATAAGACTAATATATATATATATATATATATATATATATATAAATAAATATATATATATCTATATATATATATATATATATATATATATATATATATATATATAATGCACACATCTCAGGGCATAGCCCTATTCATGAAAGGAAATTCTTTAGGTAAACTGATAGCGGCTTAGTAGCGTTAACATTGAGCCACGGTAATATAGTATATACTCATTTATATATATTTATATATATATATATATATATATATATATATATATATATATATATATATATATATATATATATATATATATATATAATTCCTCTTTTTAAAAAAAGTAAAAGTTTACTGAATATTCCATGAACGACTGAGTAATGTAGCTATTCCGTACGTATACGAGTTGGTAGCTAGTTACCTAGGCTACATATCCATACCAATTTTAACCAGATTTATAAAGTCATTCCTTCACTACATCTGTTTATGCATGGGCGCGTATCTTCAACCTCGGGTTACGTTTTTTGCACTACATCTTTCTGTGTATGGGCGTGTTTTCTACCCTCGTTACGTTTTTACGATGCAGGTAAATATTTAACAGCGGTACGCTATCAAGACATTTACTTTAAACGAAGTTATTGGGGATGCCACTCATCGAACTATGGTTTTTTAAGTGGCATAAAGCTTTCAAAGAGGGCCGAGAAAGTGTTGAATATGACCCTCATTGTGGAAGACCAATAAAATCAACAAATGATGAAAATGTTCAAGTTGTTAGAGCTGTGATTGAGAGAAACCGCCGGTTCAGTGTCAGAGTGATTGCAGAAGAAACTGGTTTGGATAAAAATGCAGTTCCTAGAATTTTAACGAACCATTTGCACAATGCGAAAAATTTGTGCAAAACTAGTGCCGAAAGACTTGTCTGTGGAGCAGAAAAGCGAACAGGGTTAAAATTTCTGTCAAGATTTACTTGAAAGACTGGAAATGGACAAAATTTTTTGGATAAAGTTATAACAGGCGATGAATTATGGGTTTTTGAGTACGATCCCGAAACATATGCGGAATGGCCAACAAAAAATTCTCATCGTCCGAAGAAAGCACGTA
>JABUQX010061249.1:27500-32500 GCA_015478945.1 Trachelipus rathkii
TAAGTCGAAATGAAATATTATATAAACCCGCCTTGTCGAGATACTCACTCACAAGACTCACTTCTCAATCACTAAACTCACTAATTCAGACTTACTACTTCTCTCCGAAACTCAATCGCCCGAAAACAAGTCTCAAGAAATTCTAATCTCAGTTGGGGAGGTAAACAGCCGGCTAAGTCACCGAGAAGCCAAATCTTCGACTCGCAAAACTCAAGAACGAAAGTCGCCGAGAAAGGGAGGTAAAACATCGGCTAAGCACAAGAGACTTCTGAAGAATTTGAAGAGAGAGAGAAAGAGTATCTCAGCAACGGGCAACTTTTATTACCTTTGTTAAATAAATACATCGTTCAAAATATGAACTTTTAAATTTCTATCATTAATTATATAGGGCCTTGCTTACAAAATAAGCCACCAACTTAGCAAGTTTTGCCCTATATAATTGGTGAACCCGGAGAAAAACACCCAGAACTTCAATCAGCGCCTTCTGATAAGCAAAGGAAAACAATCAAAATGAAGAAAGAAAAACAATAATACTAAAACTTCCAAATCAGATCACTCCAAAAAGATGACTCAAGCAAACCTCAAGCGAACATTATCGATACAGACTTCTCATTCTCAATTAATTTTGGATTATGGTCGGAAACTCATTTTGGATTCCACTACGAACCTTCAGGCTCCTTTTCGAATTCTCAATGACTGTGCCATCTCCCATTTTTAATACGTTTCCTTCTTATCAAGAAATTTACCACTAAAATAAAGAAACTAGATTTCAGGTAATTTCGCCTCTACAAATGTCCCGCAATGTTTCTTTCATACCCGAAGCTTTGAAAAATGTTTACGTACGCGTTGATCGAATCAAGAAAACATTAGAAACGCCTTATAATGGACCTTTTCTTGGATTCACCGATTCGATCAATGTTGCCTATTAAATATTTATAAAAATTTATCGCTACAATAAAGGACTAGATTTTAGGCAATCTTCGCCTCTACATATGTCACGAAGCTTTAAAAACATGCACACATGTGTTGATCGAATCAAGAAAACATCAGAAGCTCCTTTACTGACTGGACCTTTCCTTGTTATTCAACTATTCAATCGACATTCAGTGCCAAAAGAAGAAGAATTTACGTCGAAATTCAAGACGTCAAGTGACATTCTCCAAGCAAACTTATGTGCGATATATTTAATTTAAATATTTATTTATAACATTATTGTATTTTTATATATTCAAATATTTGCATGTATGTTTAGATCTTCGGATGTAACCAGATATACTTGTATTTGAATATTCTTTGCATTTCATGTATACTATTTTTGCCTTCAAATGTTTGTATGTGTACTTATGTCTTCGGACATAATTAGATATGCTTGCATTTGAAAGTACTTTTACTTTATGTATTTTATTTATTTATTATTCTTTTTACCTCATTGAAATGTTTTGTATGTTTGCGCGCATTTTTTTAATGCACTCAAATATGCATACATTTGAATGATGATTAGCTTTTATATCTTGTATAACTATTATAACATACTTTCTCACTCCGTGTTTAGAGTGGGAAGTAATGTAGTACTCCATTATAACTATTTGTAAAAATTTAATTTATGTTCGAACTTATGCTAAAATTTGCATAAGCAAATTTAGCATAAGTCGAAATGAAATAATATATAAACCCGCCTTGTCGAGATACTCACTCATAAGAATCACTAAACTCACTAATTCAGACTTACTACTTCTCTCCGAAACTCAATCGCTCGAAAACAAGTCTCAAGAAATTATAATCTCAGCTGGGGAGGTAAACAGCCGGCTAAGTCACCGAGAAGCCAAATCTTCGACTCGCAAAACTCAAGAACGAAAGTCGCCGAGAAAGGGAGGTAAAACATCGGCTAAGCACAAGAGACTTCTGAAGAATTTGAAGAGAGAGAGAGAGAGAAAGAGTATCTCAGCAACGGGCAACTTTTATTACCTTCATGTTAAATAAATACATCATATAAAATATGGATTTTTAAATATTCCATCATTATCTTATATAGGGACTTGCTCTCAAAAGAAGACACCAACTTAGCAAGTTTATCCCTATGTATTTATACAGCTCCATAAATAATACATTCTAGTCATAAATATTTATAAAGTACTGTTTGCGTGACACATCAGTGCGATGCGGTTTGTTGAGTTGCGGAAAATTCCAGTACTTGAACAATGAATGGGTAGTGAACATAATGAGTAGATTTCATGAAAAGAGATCTTTGAAAGCTTAGGACAACAACCATCTGTATACGACTACATACTTAACCAAAAGAAAACTCTGAAAATTTACTCAATATACTTTTTCTAAAATTTAAAAAAAAAAAAAAAAAAAAAAAATTACGCTACCCCGCTCTACCGAAATAGTTTCCATCCAATTAATTTCCATCATTAACAATTAATTAATTATGATAATAAAGTAATGGGTGTATTGCAGGAAAGTGGACGAACTCTCGAGGTAATTTGCATTCCATAATTTTCACATGTCAATTAAAGGGAAAATTCTCATTAATTTCACTCTTTATATATAATATATAGTATAATAATAATAATATATATAAATAGATAAATAAATATATATATATATAAATAAAAAGAGAATATATTTATTTATATATCTATATATATATATATATATATATATATATATATATATATATATATATATATATATATATATATAATATATATATATATATATATATATATATATATATATCATTAATAACATTGGTCAAAGAATTATTTAAAAAAAAAAAAAAATATATATATATATATATATATATATATATATATATATATATATATATATATATATATATATATATATATTTTATATATATTCACATATATATATATATGTATAGCAATAAATATGTATATAATATATATATATATAATATATAATAATAACATAATAATATATATAATATAATATATATATATATATATATAATAATATATATATAATATATATATAACGCTGTATATATAATATATATATTATATATAATATATATATATATAACCTTATATATATATATAATAATATATATATATTACATTTAGCGATGTAAGAGAATGAATGGTTCCACATATTCTAACATTTAAATTTCAATGGGCCTCATAACACTCGAAAAAGAATTTAGTCATTTTTAAATGAAACTTAAATCAGAATACGATTCCAATATCACCGTATTTATAAAACTAACAGCTCAATTTTATTACAAACACACAAAATCTGTAATAAATTAATATAATAAATAATATGAAAATCGTATTATTAATAACTAAAACTCCCCACAAAATCACTCACATTATTAATATATAGAAAACGGAGCTAATGCTGGTCGGCAGAGGCATGCTACAATTCGCCGAGGAAGAGTCGTGACTCAACGCGGTTTCTTAGACTCTGGTTTTGAGTCAATATTTTTAAGTGCAATTACAAATTAAATAATTCGGTATAAGAGATGATCAAGTTAGCATAAAATTATTAATTAGTTAGTTATTATAATTATGTTATTAATAATATTATTATTATTTCTTGCTAATGCAATTTAAATGGGGATTATTTAAAAAAATGACTGCTACTGAGTCATCAGGCACATCCAAAGTTGCCTAGCCTTAGAGAATAAGGAACAATTTTTTTGACTCCGAGAAGTAACAATTGCCACCGATCGCTACTATTAAAAGGAATCAGTGAAATTGTTGACAGGCACATCTTAAAGCTAGCCTTCGAACGAAATCATTCTTTATATGTAAAAATAGCTATATATATATATATATATATATATATATATATATATATATATATATATATATATATATATATATATATATATATATATATATATATATATATATATATATATATATATGCTAACTAAACTTTTAATATTTTTTGGGCTCACTAAGGCAAGTAGGCGTTGCCTACTCTGCCTACCCCAAAAAGCCGCCACTGGTATATATATAAAAAGAAAGAAAAAAATAATATATATATATATATATATATATATATATATATATATATATATATATATATATATATATATATATATATAACTAACATATATATATATACGTCAAATGTATGTGTGCTTTCGCGCATACATACAGGGTGAGGATTATAAACAGAAGATAAACATGTCAGAAATAACAAGACAAATGAAGATTTCTTTGGGAACAACTTATTTTTAATAAGGACGATTCTTGAAAGCTATGCTATTCACTTAATATTAATATTAAACAAGACTGAACTGTATATATATATATATATATATATATATATATATATATATATATATATATATATATATAACTATATATATATATATATATAAATATATATATATTTATATATATATATATATATATTTCTGGTGGAAAAGGGAAGAGGCCTACATGTAACCCACCAATGTATTGGGTACACCCAATAAAAATTTAGTAAATCAAGTTCCGACACGAACCGATACACGGTCTTTGTAAAGAGTGTACTTAAGTCATAGTGAGTAAAGAAAATAAGAGAAAAAAAATCATTCTTCAAACTTTACCAGTAATATCCAATGAAGAATGAGAATAGCGGTTAAGTCTGGGGTCAAAATATGGACAGAAAAAGAATGAGAAATTGTAGATTGATGAGTCACGCGAACTCTCCTCAAAGGAAGTGATATGCGATTAGAAAGTTTGGAAGAACAGTTTCTGTTAAAGAGAGACAGAGAAAGAGAGAGAGAGAGAGAGAGAGAGAGAGAGAGAGAGAGAGAGAGGCTGGAAAAGTGACTGAGAGCAGAAGATCTAATAAAGGAAAGTCTCTTCAATTAAACCCTTTCAAGAAGTGCTTTGTGAGTGACACCACCTCAGATATGTGATGTATTTTACATATAAGGAGGAACAAAGCCACCATACAGAACAAACGATTACGAGTATATATATATATATATATATATATATATATATATATAATCTTTATATATATATATA
>JABUQX010061249.1:37500-43530 GCA_015478945.1 Trachelipus rathkii
GAAGAAAGACTCGATGTAATGATGAAAACCGAGAATGCAAAATATAGTTTTATGCGCATTAAAAAGAGGTTGACATATATATATATATATATATATATATATATATATGTATATATATATAATACATTATATATATTAATATTATATATATATATATATATATATATATATATATATATATATATATATATATATATATATATATAAAAAATAATAATAATGTGAAAATAAAATATATCCAATTTTTAATATTTTATTAGTTACATTTAGTAATAGATTAGCAACTTCACTATATATTATTATTATATTATATTATTATATATATGTATATATATATATATACATATACATATATTATATATATTATATATTATATATATATATATATATATTATATATATATATATATATATAAGTATATTATTGTACATATATATACATTATAAAGAAAAGTCATAAATATAAAATATCCTGATTTTTTTATCTTTTTATCTTTTTATATAGTTTTTCCTTAAATAACTTTCTTCTTTCTTCTTTTTCTTTCTACGATATCTTTTTCTTATTTCATTCATCCGGTTCTTCTTCTTAACGGTTTTTTTCTTATTCTTATTCTTACGTCGCCCTATACCTCGGCCTGTCAACTTACGCCTTATTTTTCGTTTAACATCATCCAGCATCTCATCTGACACATCTGTAAGCCGTCTTTTTAAGGATTCACGAGGGTTAGCTCCTCTTGCTATATCTTGTAGCGTATGCATCCCTGTATGTATAGCTTTTTTTCCTAAATATTCTCCGCTTCTTTTAAATAGCGGAATAGCGCTCCGCATTAATTTAGCGAAAAAGCCTCCAAGACCGTATCCGCGCTGGATCTTAGACCCTACAAACACCCTATCGCCATACATTTTTTTTTTTTCGTCTAAGGTTCTTAATCAGTTTATCTTTACTCTCTGTGAACAAAATATAGAATGAGTAAATATATTTTATTACATTACTTATATATATTTGACCGGTTCTTATAACAACATTTACATCATTTGATATTATATAGAATAAGATTTCGATTCGTTTTAAAAAATAGTCTAACATATTTTTCTACATCTTTTTTCTAATATGAACCTTGCACAATAAACTCCCATTTGTGAATGGGTACGGTTTACCTTCGATATCCTTTATATATATCCGTATCGACCCGACGGGTGAACGGGTCAGAGGTAAGTAATGAACGCTAGGAAAAGAAATAAGGCGACAATGGGGGGTGAAATCTCTTAATAATTGCGCCATGGTATCTCCTACATGTTGATGTTTGACTATATCGGTGTAAATGTATGCCATCCCTTGATCTTGTAACATCTCCGAAGGAATGCATATATAATTGAGAGATAAGTCTGAGTCGTTAAGACTGTTGTTCAGAGCAAGAGAAGGTTCATTATTTCCATTATATCTATTTAGAACAGTAGAATGTTCTATTACAGCTTCGTGTTCATGTACACATTTCCGAAACCAATCTGAACGTTTAAGGATGAATACTTCAGGGTCTCTCAAATTCATTCCTGTTGTTGATCTTAAAGTGATTAATACTCTGTCTTCCCCTGGATAGTTATTAATAATGTATATTAAATCTTTACATATCTTACTTACAGCAAACTGGGTGTTTAAATAACTATGGATGTCATGGATTGAGCGGTAATATCCCCGTCTTAGAACGAATTTTTCATAGAAATATTCCGAACCTTTAATTGTTGTACGTTTTAAATCGGATGTAGTTTTTTATTTTTAGTTATAGATTTAAACATAGCTCCGTAGATCTAAGATAACGATAAACTAATGACGAGCTGCGAAACACTTATTAATATCTAACATCAGTTTCATATAATCCTTATCTCTAGAGATTCTGTCGAACTGTAGAGATTCATTTTATTTGGTAGGAATCTGAAACTTTGACATTAGATAAATCATAAGATGATGAAGTAATGTTAAAGAAATGATCCGACTCATTACATTTGTAATATCAACTGATTAATGTTTTATAATTTCAGATGCTTTTATATAAGAGTAAATCTATTGTGGGTAGCTCATCCATTTACCAGATACTGTTTATTTTTACCTTTCCCTTTTGAACCTAATATTTTTCTATTTTATACTCGTGACTCTTAGGATTCTTACCTTTTGTATTTCTTGTTTATAAAATCCTCCTTTACAGGTTCTCCATCTGGTCTTTAAGATATTATAATTTAAGCTTTTCATCTGGAAAATCACGAATAACACCCACTTTAAAAACTTCTAGACCAACCTGTCTACATCCTTTCTAAACCTATTTCAACATTGACTAGAACCTACTATAATTTATTCACTTTAACCTGATTTCCATTCTTTAATTTTACAAACTTTATGTTTCAACTTTACTACAGGTTGATCTTTACATTTTTAGTAGGTATAAGGTTTAGTTCTATGAAAGATCGTATTTGTGAATAAGGTAATTCATTCACAATATATCAAATATATTTAGCATTCATTTTAGTAAATATCTATATCGTTTCTTTTGATTGCATGAACCCTTTCTCTTGCAGCTTATTTACTGGTATATAAATACATATTGTTATTCATGTATACTTTTTGAAACTTCTCTACCCAAAATTCACACCCCTATCCGTACAAATCAATTTTTGATATCTGTCATCATTATTTATAATTCTTCAGCAGCCAATTGTATGTATTTTTATTTTGGGGTTTTAACTATGGTATTTCAGAGTAAACATCAATAGCACGGGCTGATCCATCACTGCAAGAATCGTCAACGCCCGTTAAACGAACTGCCAGCATTACCGAGATGGTGCGCTATGGTTGCGAAATTGACGGATAGGTTTATGTAAAGTAAAAGCTTCTTCACCTTCTAAATATTTTTTCAACTTTTTTTTCTCAGTGTTTGGAAACTTTGAAGCAAACCTGGTGAAACCTCCATAACTGTATGGCTCTTTCAAGTCGAAGTAATATTTGTCAACCGTCGTTTTAGCATCCATATTAGACACTTATTATAAATACATGTCTGGGTAGTATATAATAGTATGAAAGATATAAGAGTATATATATATATATAAGTATATATATATATATATATATATATATATATATATATTATATATATAGCAGTATATATATATATATATATATATATATATATATATATATATATATATATATATATATAGGTCGGAATAAGGTTAAGAAAATGTATACAAAAATTACTTTATTTAACTTTCATATATTTTTAAAATTATTTTTCATTTCAATTTAAGATTTTTCTAACTTTGACAATATAACTCACTGAAGAATATATATATATATATATGTATATATATATATATATATATATATATATATATATATATATATATATATATATATATATATATATATATATATATATATATATATATATATATATATATATATATATATATATATATAGTAAGAAGAAGATATATATATATATATATATATATATATATATATATATATATATATATATATATATATATATATATATATACTATGTGTTATGAAAATATACAATATGTAACAATTTAAACGGGAAGATCTTGTTGTGGTGAATGTTGTCTATATACTGTTCTTAAGCTTCGTCTTCCGGACCGTCATATATGTATACAGATCTTAGCTGTGGCCATGAAGTTCTGGCTTTTTATATTTCCTCGGTTTCACTTCTTCATCGTATAAGACTGTGAATTCAATATCTAGATTTCCAACACAGTATATGTAAAGTTTATAATGAAATATGTAAATAAAAAGATATCGTATATTAAACGTTGAGATAAAAGCAGATGGGGGCGCTCAAGTCTTAAAATATTAACTGATAAGTTTCCTTCTCTACTTGCACATGTTAATAAACATACCCAGGGTTTCACTGACCATCAACACTAAAACCTGAGGGGGGACTTATAGATGCCTGTATTGTTTCCCGCCACCAGTTTTATTGACACGCTGACATGTTTAAGATGAAAAACTAAAGTGAAGACGCTTGTGTCGGTGTTTCCAGAAATGTTAATCCTCATTCTGGTTGATAACCATGAATTAGCATATCCTTCCTTTCCATCTCTGATACAAAGGCCCAAATATTTTTAAGATCCTCACATGAAATGAATAAAGGTCTATTTTGAATATTTGAAAACTCACAGGTGATATAACGTTCAGGAGGATTGTTTCCTACGGAAACATAAGGAAACTGCTCCTTTAGGATGATCGATTCGCCATGTTGTTATATCGTTTAAACGGACAGATTTTAACTGAGAAGCCATTTTAGTAATGTTAAGGCTAGAGTGTAACTGAAGATTTGTTCACAGTGTCTTACTTTATATAACATGAAGAAAAATAGGCGGAGTCGAAATGAACCTATCAACAGACAACACATCGGACTAAACAATTAGGGTTAATGTTATCTATATTTAAACTAAATACGTTTTTTCACAGTTTCGAGGTGAAAAAACATTCAGGGTTGTTGTTATCTACATGCGAAGCCAGATACGTGATATATCAGCTTTTTTTCGCAGTTTCGAGGTTGAAGGGTAAGGTTTCGCTATTTTCCGTTTTATTATTCTTTGAGGAGTACCTGATGGTTCTGCCATCCTTACATTAGAGAGGGAAAGGGATGAGGAGGAAGGAATATTATCTAGGTCGTTTAATCTTTGTTTATTTTGAATTAAACTTCTTGGGAAATTTACAGCTTGAAGTTCATGTATGATTTGATTCCATCCTGTTACGGGTTGTTTCTTCCAATCACGTGATAAATCAGATACTAAATCTACAATATTAGATCCTTCTACAACTGAGTCGTTAATTACGATTTGACCTAGATCATCCCATATTAATTGTTCTTTTAAAATATTATATAATGCTATACCTCTGTTTTTAATCGAGATAGGCAGACAACCCTCTATTACAGTTTTAAAGTTAGTTTCCTCAATTTTTTCATTAACGATGTCTTCGTCATTCTTCTTATGAGAGATATCGTTTATAGAACCCGTTGTATAATCAGTACTGGTGTATTTATCCTTTAAATCTAATAATCTCTGTAAAACAGTTTGGTATTTCACTCTCTTTTCATCTAACCCTATTCGTGAATTTAAAATTACATTTAAATCCTTCTCGATAATACATAATTGTTCTATTCGTGGATCTTGTAAAGTGGTAGGTATAGGCTGAGATGTTATACCCGCTGTTGTTGGTGAGGGTGTTGACTGTAAGGAAATATTCTGAAGCTTTTGATACATCTCGAAAGGAAGAACTACGGCTTTCTTCATATTTTATCTACACTTCACTCTCCCGTTACTAGTTTAGTTAAGATTGGTGACACGATTGAGAACAACAAAGGTAGGAATACACCTCCACCTTTCTGAAGTAATTTCTTTTTCTTATTGAAATTCTTATTCTTCGTCTTCCTAACGAGTGTACGAACGATGTTGCTGTGTTGACGTAACTTAGCTTTCTGTTTAGATTTTATAGGTAGAATTCTTTTTATAAGATTTAAGCATATCTCGCTTACACACCGGATAAAGCATGTACTTTTAAGATATTTCTTCTTCTCTTTTTCATTTAGTTTGTTATAGTTTTTTATAACATGTAAATATTTTTTCACCAACATTATGCAGGGATGTAAATAGTTTCTATCTCATGAGGTAAAATGTTAGTTCTCAATAGAATTCTGTATGTGTTTTTAGGATGAAGTTCACACATTAAATAACCATGAGGTTTCGATGTAACTTCTTTATATACCTTTAAAAAGTCTTTACGTTGAGAAGGAAACATCTGACTAGCTAACACATTAATCTGACTTACGTCACGACGTTGACCGAACAACAACAGATATTGAGTGTTTAAAGATACATCTCTCATATATTTATTCTGATGAAAAATGTTCTGGGTGATAAAAAACACTGAAATATTTAAATGATGAGAATATACAGTAAACGTTTCAGCTATTTCTTCATTCAACTTATGCATTAAATCATCTAGTATAAC
>JABUQX010061250.1:2500-5000 GCA_015478945.1 Trachelipus rathkii
CCTACTTCACAATCACTCTCACTCTCATCTACTCTATTAATTCTACTCACTTCATTACTTATCTATTCTCTTTCTCTTTCTCTTCTCTTTTCTCTCTACTTGTTACTATCTCATCTTCACTCATCTCTCTCTCTCTATCTCACTCTCTCTTTCTCTCTCTCTCTCCTCTCTCTACTACAACTCTTCACTCTCTCTTCATTCTCTACTCTCTCACTCTATATCTCTCCTCACATGCTAATCACTCTCATCTCTTAATCTCATCCTATTCTCTTTTCTCTCTTCTCTTCTCTCTATTCTTTATCTCTCTCTCTCTCTACTATCTATCTCTATCTCTATTCTCTTCATCTCTCTACTCTCTCCTATCTCTCTCTCATCTCACTCACTCTCTCTTCTACTACTCTCTCTATCTATCTATATATATAAT
Organism: Trachelipus rathkii; assembly: GCA_015478945.1. Taxonomy (NCBI): domain Eukaryota; kingdom Metazoa; phylum Arthropoda; class Malacostraca; order Isopoda; family Trachelipodidae; genus Trachelipus; species Trachelipus rathkii. Next base: position 2,925 of record JABUQX010061250.1, read on the forward strand.
ATCTCGTAGCATCTCGGTTAATTAACGAAATCATACTGTTCTCTACACTGCGGCGGTGCCCAGGCCGTAGCTCGCGAGGAACGTGTTGCTCGCGCATTAAGATTCATCACGTTTATTAAAAATAAAATAGTTTTAAAAATTATATATTTCAGCGCGCGATTCAGTATCTCTCTCTCTCTCTCTCGCTCCCTCTCTCTCTCTCTCTCTCTGATATATATATATATATAATCTCATAATCATATTTTCTTATATATTTAATATATATCTATATATATATATATGAGTATATATATATATATTATATATATATATATATATGTGTATATATATGTTTAAAATAAACTTTAAAATAAATAAAGTAGTCTCTCCTTATTTATACTTAAAGAGAATGGCAACATCAAAAGGTAACTTAGAGATCCAAAAGGCAACAATTTAACAACAATTTTATAGGCTAGATTCTCACGTACACAATCTCCGCTATTCGATTTGAGCACGAACAGTCACCTTTTTTAATGGATTGAAAAATAGCATTATTTAATAGCGATGATTCTTACACTCTTTGCTTCAATTTTACATAATCTTTTATATTTATTATGTAATATTTTCATTCATTTGACCCATTTTCACAAAAAATAAGAGAATTTTATCGTATCATTTTGATATTTGTAAAGTATCGATCGTTTCTATAATTTTAATTCGTTGCTATTCAAGCTCACCGTATCGCCAGTCCCAAGAGTATAGCGAGTTCCGTCCCTTAATATATATCTCTCTCCTCTATCACTATCTATATTCTCTCTCTCTCTTATATATATATACTATTTCTATCTGGATACTTATCTCTCTCTCTTACTCTTATATATATATATATAATATATATAATATATATATATATATATATATATATATATATATATATATATATATTATATTATAATTTAGATATATATATAAGATACATATTATATATATATATATATATATATATATATATATATATATATATATATTTATATTTATATATATATATATATATATATATATATATATATATTATATATATATATATATATATATATATATATTATAATATATATAATACAAATATATAAAGCATTTTTGTTTTTTGTATCTGGGCTTGCGAAACATAGGAATGCCTCGAGTTGCGTTCGTTTTTTGTCAAACTACTTACCGAAAAATCGTAAGAAATGCTTACCAGACGTAAGGGAATTTCCTCCATATAAGGTTGCCTATTTTCCCGTGCTGCCGAATTTAAGCAACGTTTCTTTACGAAAAACTGTAAACAACCAAGATGGTGGTGTGGTAGGCCCCGTCTGAACTGATGATTTCATTCAATATAATCAGCTTTTAAAATCTAATTTCTCAAATGAAGTAGGGGAACTCCAATCACAAATAGTTGGGTCAATTATCAGTAATATAAAACCAAAAAATTTTGATTTTATTTTTTTTTATTTCTTGCTTATTCTAAAACCACGTACTCCATCACAATAGCTGATTCCAATTATTTAAAAACAAAAGTAAGCCTAGCACGAAATCGCGGTCGTTTAAACAGGAAATTCGGTGCTAAAACTGGGTGAGCATTTCTTATCGAGCGTAAGCACAAATGACAAAAACGAAAACGGTCTAAATTAAAAGCAAAAGAAATACTAAAATTCATTCTATCGTAAACGCTTCGTATTATTACAATTACGATTAAAGGAGATATAACTAAAGAAATTAGTCCCAAGTAAAGTATTTGTGGGCTTGCTAATTTATTTATCGCAATCCCACTAATACATTACTTGGGACTAATTTCTTTATTTCTATCTCCTTTAATCATAAAATTGCGGGTCTAAAGTCCCGCATACACAAGCCTTTGTTATTTGTTCTGATTGGAAGTTTTTCCATGAAGAAATCACCTTTTAGCCTTTATCCCTCTAACCTTTTTGATAAACTTGTTTACTCGTTTCTCGATAACACTTATCGCCCTAAAACTACTGCATATGATGTTCCTAAACTTCCTGTTTATGCTCGGCTTCCCTACATTGGACCCATTTCCAATGATCTTCACTTTCAGAT
>JABUQX010061250.1:10000-12500 GCA_015478945.1 Trachelipus rathkii
CAAATACCAAAGAGCGGGGGTTCCGGAGACCCTCCCCGGAGGGGGGGAATTAGTCCTACCCCGTAGTTCCCCGGAAGGCCGAGAGACCCCGACTCCTGCCATCGGTGCGGTATACCCTTGGGGTATTCTTTAGTTAAAAAAAAAGCAAAAATTTAATAGAAAGTCTATTTATTTTAACGAGTAACCAATAAAAGGTCTCTAAATAGGCTTTCTAATCATATTACTATAATTATTAACAATAATTTTTTTTTATTTTTTTATTTTTTTTATCATTTTCCCTAACCTAAAATTACGCGATTATAAAATGTATTTCTTTTCCCTGTAGCTATTGTAGTTTTTGAGATATAATTTTTTTATTTATTTTTTATTTTTTTTTTAAACATTTTCCGCACTAAAATTAGACCAGCATTCCAGCAATGTATTCCTTTTCCCGGTAGCTGTTGTAGTTTTTGAGATATGGATTGTGGCTCTTCTAGAGGCTGACCATATATATTTATATAATATTTTTATATATATATATATAATATATATATATATATATATATATATATATATATATATATATAATATATATATATATATACTTATATATATATATATATAATAGGCTAAAATGCCAAAACAAATCTAAACATTTTATTATACCGACTAGTTTCGGGTGAATTACACGTCTACCCATTATCAAGGCTTGGACTATAATGAATAATATAACAAAATTTTAAATAAATAATGCTTAAAAAAATTACATAAAAGTTATATATATAAATAAATAAAAGAAAATTAATATTTGCCAATATATATGAAAAAGTATCACTAAGCGACAAAACTCTACTTCAATATTAAAATATTTTCAGTTTGTAAATTTTCATTCAGCTTTGGAGCGTGGTGCCAAATATATAAGGATTCTAAAGAATGGAGGTCAGGTTCTTTTCCAAAGTCTAAAATATTGAAATTTGAATCCTGTATAGGATGATTTTTCTGAAGAGAATGAGAATTGATCGCAGAATAAGGGGGATGGTGCAAATGTTCCAAAGTTCTATAGGAGATACCTTTATGTTCAGCAATGCGAATAGAAAGACTACGAGTAGTCTTTCCTATGTAGGTGGCATCACAGTCACCGCACTTGTATTTGTATATCACTGATGAACATAAAGGTAAAGGAAGTTTATCTTTAAACTTTGAAGAATTTTCCAATTTTATTTTCATTTGAAAAAGCTAATCTGAAGTTGAACTGGGGGTAATTTGATTTTAAAATTCCTTTAATTCTGCGTTCAATTTCACAACTCACTCTCCCCATAAAAGGTAATTTCATATACAGAATTTCTTTAGGTACAGTTAATTTAGTGCAGGATATTTGCTGAAATTTTAACGAAAGTTGTTTCCTAAATATGTTGTCAATGATAAAACCTGGGAATCCATTCTTTAGAAATAGCGTCTTTAGGAAGTCCAATTCATTCGAAAGATTAATATATGTAGATGAGATCTTGTATGCTCTATCGAAAAGAGCTTTAAGAAAATTAATTTTATAAACATGCGGGATAAATGAATTGAATTTAGTTGTTAATCCTGTGAATGTTGGTTTCCTATAAACGCTTGTGTGAAATTTGTTGTTTTCCTTATATATTTTAATATCAAGAAATGCCAAGGAGTCTCCTTCTTCAATATCCACTGTGAAATTAATATTTTGGTGTTTTGAATTAATATATTGTAAAAACAAATCAATTTCGTGTCTGGATTTAAAAAGTAAAAAGGAGTCATCTACATATCTTCTATAGAAAACCGGTTTAAATTCCTCCGGGCATTCATTAAGCCAAATAGATTCAAAATAGCACATGAAAATGTTACTTAGAGTAGGCCCCAAAGGACTACCCATAGCAACACCATCAACTTGCTTATAAAATTTTCCATCAAATAAAAATATTATATCTTTTGTTGCTATGTATAATAACTCCTCAAAACTTGATCTATCCAGACCGTTAACAGTGGATGTATTGGAAAATAATGAGTTAAGAATGATGTCCAATGTTTCTTTCAAAGGCACGTTAGTGAACAAACTTTCGACGTCGAAACTTGCCATAATATATTTGTTAGCATCCGGAAGATTTAAGATTTCGGCGACGAAAGAGAATGTATCTTTAATAGTATAATTATTTTTAGTTAGATTATCCAGTATAGGAATAAAGAATTTTGAAAGTTTATAATTTACTGTGCCAATAGCAGATAAAATTGGACGAATTGGCCAATCAGGTTTATGAACTTTTGGAAGTCCATATAAGATCCCTGGTTTAGCACCCGATGAATAAAGGGAATTGTATGTTTCGTCATTAATTATTCGAGAGTTTTTCAGTTTTCTTAATAATCTGTTAAGCTTATCTTCCACAGAATGAATAAGTTTTAGACAATTTCCTGTTATAATTTCAAATTTAGTGGTATCAGAGACTATATTAACTACTTTACTGATATAATCCGCTCTATCAAGAATAACAACACCAACACCTTT
>JABUQX010061250.1:20000-22500 GCA_015478945.1 Trachelipus rathkii
CGTATATATATATATATATTTATAATTAATATATATATATATATTTTCTATATTTAAAGTATATATATATATATATATATATATATATATATTATATACTATATATATATATATATATAATATATATATATATACAGAGAATGGGCAGTACCGCGGTTACATGTACCGGGTACATGTATCGGGCGATACTTTTTGTACCGATACCGGTATCGCCCAACACTTTTGAAAAGTACCGATGTAACGGTATCGCCCAATCAAATTTTTGTGTACCGGTACCGAAAAACTCGGTACTTTTATTCGGTACATTTTTGGTGTATCATGGCCATGCTTTGTTATAGGAATTTTTTTTTTTTTTTTTTTTTTTTTTTTTTTTAATAGATAGTTATGAAATAATGTACTTATTAATATTCTGTGGTAAAACTTTGTTTTTAAATTATTATATGAAAAAGTAGGCCTCCAAATATCATATTTATAACTATGGACGAAATTATCAATTATAAGACACCAGCTGATTTACACTGATTTTCATGAAACTTATAAGAAATGTTGTAAATGATCCGTAGTGAACGAAAGTTTTAAAAATAAATTTAGAAAATGAGCCTGAAAAAATTTGTCTGCAAATTCATATTTCATACTAATACTGCCAGATGCTTCAATTTGTTAAAAAAATTATATGCTTATATATACTTTTGTTACTAAAGAATAAAGATATATTTTATATTTCCAGCACTCACGGGTCGTTTGGGCACGGGGAGGGAAGCTCCCTGTAAACTATGCATTCATTTACCGCGTTCCATGTGCCATGCATTCATTTAGCATCTAAAGTTGCTATAAATGCTATTTATTAATGCTCTAGCAATTTTTTATTTTCTTACTTATTTTTTTAAATTCAAAAATGACCCATTCTTCCTATAACACAACAGGTCTCATATATTATATATATATATATCTATATATATATATATATATATATATATAATATATATATATATATATATTACATATTATATATTATATATATATATATATATATATATATATATATATATATATCAGTGGCGACTCTAGTAACTTTTTACTACTCGTGCTCTCTCTCTCTCTCTCTCTCTCTCTCTCTATATTATATATATTTATATATATATATATTACAGTATATATATATATATATATATATATATATATATATATATATATATATATATATATATATATATATATATATATATATATATATATATATATAAATGCTTGAGTTACTCCTATTAAAAAATTTCTTTTATATCGAAACCGTTTTCTATAGTTCATTTTAGCATTAACTTTAAGTTATTCTTTTTTCTAATATTGTTTTAAAGTATTTTTGTAATATTTTTATTATTTTTATATGTTTATTAAATATTTTTGTGTTATAAAATATTATTTATTATGTATAGTATTTAAATATATCAATTATAAACAGTTTTTATAAACAATTTTTTACTATAAATTCACAAATAAGATATCCGCCAATTGCTTTGGGCACGGATTAGTTCTATTTTTAATGTGTTAAAAGCGTTATTTAATAGCGGCTATTCAACCCTTTTTCGTTTTAATTTTGCATAATCTTTTATATTTTTTATGTAATAATTTCATTTATTTGACCAATTTACGCAAAAAAATAAGAAAATATTATCGTAACTTTATGAAATTTGCAAAAATAGATCGTTTCTATAATGTCAACTCGTGCTGAGCACGAGTAGCACGAGTGCAGGAGTCGTCTCTGATATATATATATATATATATATATATATATATTATATATATATATATATATATATATATATATATATATATATATATATATATATATATGTGTGTGTGTGTGTGTGTGTGTGTGTGTGTGTGTGTGTGTGTGTGGTGTGGTGTGTGTGTGTGTGTGTGTGTGTGTGTAGTGTGTTGTGTGTGTGGTGGTGTGTGTGTGTGTGTGTGTGTGTGTGTGTGGTGTGTTAGGGTGTTGTGTGCGTGTGTGTGTGTAGGTGTGTGTTGTGTGGTCCTCAGTTAATGTACAACAACGAAAATATTTCCGTAATGATGTCAATTATTTAGAAACTTGTAGGAATAAAGAGGGTCTCTGTATGCGAATTGCTCATGAACCTTCGAATTTTCAATAAAACTGTGTGGTTCCGATAATTAAATTGCATTTTATGGCAAAAATTATTTAGGGTTCATAGAGACAGTCATCTCGATTCAAATGGTAGTTACCTCTCAATACACGTGGAAAAATACGTGCTGCTGCAGTAATAGTTACCAACAAATGTTAGTTGTAATAGGTTTAGAACATCGTGAATGAGGGCCGAAACCCCTATATACAGCGTACGTTTATATTAGGTACTATTAATAGTTAGTTACGATGAACAGTTATGATTTATAACAGAAATGATTTATAACTCTTTAACACATCCGTTTATTTACAGTCCATACATAAGTATTATTTCGGTATAGTATGAAATCCTTTCCTGTAGTA